>JAVYIG010005649.1:0-132461 GCA_035222895.1 Strongylocentrotus droebachiensis
ATTTTTATAGATTTTTTTATTATCTGGTAACGGGAATGGAGTTTTGTATTCGTCATAAAAGAATTGGACGTAATAAAATCTAGAATTGCTTTTATCTTTCATTATTCGTATCGTGGATTTTTATATCTTTCTTAAATTTCGTTTGTTCTCCATATTGCCTGGATTGTAATCATTGCCTGGATTGTATCAGAAGAAAATTGCTCCGACCCCCCCCCCCCCCCCCCCCCCCCACGCCCTCTATTGAGAGTACCTAGAAAGGATCCCCAATAACTTGTTCCTGCCAAAACAAAATTGAGGAAAAAATTCGGCCCTCCTTTTTTGACGACCATGTTCTTAGATATATCATGTACACATTTTAATCTACCTCGCCTTGCATGTAATAAACCGAAATATAGTCTTCGATGTACTCTAGTTTGGAGACTAACTTGTCATGATTAAGTTTCACATCAATCTATTTCCACTTAAACACAGATATAAATATCAAAAATGAATAGAACACGTAATAATACAAAGCCGTATGTGTAATTTGATTACGCGTGGTAGTTCAGCACAATCACAAATGTAAAGCATTAAAGGAAGGGGCCCGATTTGTGCCAAAAGTATAGTCAACCAACAAACAAACACAAACAGGAAAAGACAAAATAAACCAAGAAACGCACCCTCGGCTGATATAAGGCTTCCGAAGTATGGTATTTATTTCAGATTATTCCTCATAATTCTTCAACTGTTATACGTTTGAAAATAGTATTTTTTGTCTTATAATCTATTTGCCACAAAGCTTTGGTAATGTTTGACATAATCCAGTAAACTATATAAATTAACAATGAAAACATACAATATAACTTCGACACGAATAATAATGCACATAAACAGATGTTTGGTTGTTAGGATTCTTGCTTCTTTTCGTTTTTGAGTTTAATTTCCCTCTTGTTTTCCCCTTTTTTCTCTTCTATTTCCCTTATATTTCAACCACTGCAACTGATGCTGCTGCTGCTGTTGTTACTAGCCACTACTACCACTACTACCAGGGTCGGATCCAGCCGGCGGTAAGGGGGGGGGGGGGGCATTCGTGAGAAAATATTTAGCGGCGCATACGCGGGGAGGATAGTGAGCACTATTTCTTTTTACTCAACACCCACCCCCTCCCCCCCCCCCCCCCCACACAATGAGCCAAAACTACAAAAAAGTAAAATTGTGGTTACCATCTTCTTTTTTAACTTTTTTTTTTGCCAGGGGTTGGGGCCCGCCTTTTTTTCTTCTTCTTTTTTAAAAGGTAAAATTGTGGTTACCATTTTTTTTTTTTTACTCCTTTTTTGCCAGGGGTGGGGACCCGTGCCCCCAAGCCTCATACTGGATCCGCCACTGACTACTATACTAATACTACCACTACCACTTCTTCTTCTCCTCCTTCTTCCTCTTTTCCTCCCTTCCTCCTTCCTCGTCTCCTCCGTCTTCATCTTATTCTCTTCTTCTTCTTCTTCTCCATCATCATCATCTTCTTCCTCTTCCTGTTCTTCTTCTTCTTTTTCTTCTTCTTCTTCTTCTTCTTCTTCTTCTTCTTCTTCTTCTTTTCACTTCTGCTGCTTTTACTATACTATAGTAATGCTAATGAAAGAAGTTTTACTTTCCAGTACACTTACCTTTTCCTCTTTTCTCTTCCTGTAACTCCTTGTAACTTGTCTCTTTTTATCGACATAAGGCAAGCTACGATAATACTATGTTAAACAACTTCTCATACTTGTGGATTTTAAAAGCACTCCCTAACTAGTTATATACTACAATCGAGAACATTAATGTGGTACTGCTCGAAGTTTTATTTTGAATAGCGAACTTCGCTGGATGAGTCCATTCTTATCACAGGGGTGTATCGTTTGAGCTGGCAAACTCAGTTTGAACTGTTGACAAATGTGTCTGATCAGAATGGAAGAGGCTGATGACGTCATCACATCAGCTGGACATGCCCGCTTACCTGAGGAACAGAGAAATTAAAAGAAAAAATGCATGAGAAAGTGAGTCAATGAATACGAAAATAGAATCGGAGAACGAGACGGAAAGAGATAAGGGAGATTATCATGAAGAAGAAAAGGTGAAAGAGAGAGGGTGTGAATAAGGCCAGGGGGAAAGAGGGGCCAGAGAGGGAGGGGGAAAGAACGAAAGAGTTGACAAAATTAAGTATCTGTTCCTCATATTTCTGTAACAGTCACAAACATTTTTATACAAGGTTTGGTAGTCACAATGACCCCGTACACCATTTTGACATACCTGTTGGGAATGATATCATCTGTGGCAGTTCAAGCAGAGATCCGTCCTCGCCCAGAAATCTTTCAGGTTGGAACAGAGTCGGTCCATCCCAACCCTGGTCATCGCCCTGCCTGAGGTATCTCCAATTTGCCACGACTACAGCGTCCTGAAGAATCTCGAAGTCACCGAGTGTAACATCGGACAGCGCCATCAACGACGTTGACCAAGGATTGTCAGGTGCGAGGCGTTGCGTCTCGAGCTGAACTGCTGCAAGGTAAGCCGATGGTTCCTGGTCGTCTTGTTCCCTTGCTTCAGGACGGATGTCTTCCTTCAACTTGGACTGAACTTCTGGGTGTGAAGCGAGCAGGAGGAGCGATTGGGTGAGAAGGAGGGATGCTTCATCAATGCAGATAGTCACGAGGTCTATGCATGCCCAGAGAAGGTTGTCACTGGTTAGGGATGTCATCGAACCGTCTTCCTGGTAACCAATATCCAAATAATAAATTATAGTACGGTAGAGTGTCAAATACTCGAATTGTGCACCCTCCAGAAATCATACTTAAAGAGAAGGTTGAGTTCTGGGAAGAGGTGACAAATAATTTGTGAGCGTTATCATTCTTATTATGCAAGTGTGGAAGAACATCAGATAAGACATGTTCCCTGAAAAGCATGGCTCTTCAAATGCCTTTATATTCTAAATATGTCATGTAACTCGTAAAACTCGGGGGTAGGTTTTTTACGCCACGTGTTCGTGTAGTCCCATATACATCTGTTTGTGTACAGTGTTTGTAACTTTACCAAGACTTGGCCAAATTTCTTATCATTTTGATGATTCCAGAACCTTGCAATACACACAAATTATTATATGCTAGATGATCAACCTTTTCTGGTCGATTTCACACCGTTTCTTTCACAATGCAATCGCATGACCAGAACTCAACTTCATCTTTAACATAATGATGTGAATCATTGGAAATTGAACGCATTGCTAATTATAAAGAAAAGGAAAAGATTTGATATAATGAAAGTGTATAAAGTTACATAAAATGCCAACAATTAAATTTATTTCTGTGCAAAATGAAGACGAGGCAATTGCGACCCAGTCTGAAGACATATATTATGAATTTACTAGAAGTCACCTTTGGCTGTTTAAAAGGTGCATTCTGTCTTATATGAAAAACATTTTCTCATTATCTCCTTGATTGCCAAAAAGGAATTCCTTATAGATGAAAAAGACACCCTTCAAGATGTTGGTTATACAACTGTCGCTTAGCTTTACGATCACATTCACATTCAATATTTTGTGAAGATTATAACAGACTTGGCCTATACCTACCATACTTTGTAATTTCTCATGCCTTTCCTGCCAATACTTCCTAACAAAACAGGGTATTAAAACCTCTTTCTGTTTGGTGTGGTCACCGACCAATGTCTTGACCAGAGCAACAAACTGGACATTTAGTTGATGTCTCCTTTTGGCGCCACTGCCGGTCAAGTTATTTACGTAGGACGGCAGGAGACGCCTTGTCGCAGAGGGCGATTCTCTCTGTCTCTCCGTAACGATGTCAACGACCTCCTTAACAATGGCGTCATTGACATTGAGAACCTTCCCGAAGATCACCTGACAGAAGATGACGGAGAGGGTCTGGACAGAGTAGCGATGGGTGATGATGTCTTTCTCAGCTTTGTCGGTCAGAACCTTGATAGATTTGGTGGCCTCTTTGGTGCAGATGTCTTCCAGCTGTTTGCTCTTGGACAGTTCTGTCACAAAACCTGAGAGGACATTGTGATGTTCCTTCCATGTGTGTCCGTAGGATGTTAAGATACCTGCAAAGAGCAGAACTATAAATCAATGTGGGCATCCATATAAAATATAATAATAATAAGCCAGTTCACGGTTGCAGTCTGAGCATGAGCAGATAAAGGTCATTGCAGAACAAATTTTGAAATACACGGAGACGAAATACTGGATACGTGCTCATGAAAGTTATGTAACATTATTCATTCATGCACATTCAGTGCACTCCATTGTACACAGGTGGAAGTATTCTTTGAAAAGGGGGAACAAAGGCTATTTATAAAGCACCTCCATCGCTGTAGGAGTGATTATTTCAAAATGTACAAAGTGGGACCTCTTCATGTGTTGAAGATCTGTGGATATTCGGGGTCATTGCAGTAAGGTGCTAACCGTGAACTGGTCTATTATTATAGATACGTTGTCTTCTTTACGCAGGGTGGTCTCATCAGTTATTACCCCCATGTTGCCATTGGTCAAGAGAGACAAATGAGGTATAAAACCTAGTCAAAGGATGCAACTCTAAATCATGAAGACGAGCTCGAACCCAGAATTGGTCAATATTACTGATAGTCAAGAACTTTCACCAATATACCACTCTGCCAGAACATTACATGATGAGACACCTACTCCCCTGCCACAACTCATACAACAAAAGAAACTGACTACAATCAAATGAACCACTTGTATTTTATTTAAAAGATAAAAGTGATTTTCAATCTAAGTGGTAACATAATTTTACAGGAAGTTGATTAATTTCAGGGAATCACTGATTTTTCACTTAGACTTACCGACATTTGGCTCTTTGGACAGATTCGCATGTAAATCGTCTCTCATTCGTCCGCAGAAATCGGGATGATTGGCGACTTCTCGAACAAGCTTCAAGTCGTTGATGACCACGACGTTATGATGGTAGATACGATAACCGACCACCGCTCCGTACACCTTCCTCAGCCTCTCGTGGAAGTCATTGATGTCGAACCTTGCTGCGATGAGTTGGGGTATGTTCCCCAGGATGGACCATGTCCGTGGCCCTGGGAGAGGTTTGACGTTTGAGATGGGGTACTCAAACCATTGGGTATAGAGGACAAGGACGGTCATGAGCAAGATGAAGAAGGCATAAGGATCCAGGAAGGTATAAAGATCCATCCTAGTTGCTTGGAATGTTCCTGTAGATAATCGTGATGATAATGATTACAATAATAATGCTACTAAACAACAACAAAAATAACAACAATTATAATTAATATATACACAAATAATAATAATTAATGGTCTTATTTTCCCAGGGTAGCCTTATCAGTACAATACCGTTCTCCCTGCGGACTCTGCAATTACCAGAGTTTTAGTCGAGATACCATGATAAGGCCATCAAGCATTCAAGAAATGTCTTCCTACCGGGTACCCATTTGCCACTCTCCACCCAGGTGTAGTAAATGGGTACCCGGTAGCAAGAAATTTTCTTATCCTGCCAAAGGACACAAGTGCCACACCATTTGCTCCGGGCATTATTTTGTAAAAACGATAGGGTTAGGATAGTTAGGTTACTTTTAAGTTAGGTTTATGGTAATGTTAGAGTTTGGTTTAGTTTTGAGTCAACGGTTGAAATTATGAATTCGGTCATAGAGTAGGACATTATCGCGGAGCAATTATTGTGGCGGGAGCAATATTAGTGTCCAATAATCAACCGACTTTTGATATCTAGAGGATGACAACATGGATTTCCTAAAACAAGCTACCCCCCCCCCCCCCCCCCCCTCGGCTATTCGTCTTCTTCTTTGCAAAAATGTTTCCGTACGAATCTATAATGTCAGATACATTATACCGATATGTATATGTGAATTGAATTGAATGCAAAATCAAAAGAAGGAAATAACATTGCATTGATATACATTAATTCTGCGCTTATATTGATGGCTGATCTAGGAAAGGAGGAAGGAAACAGACGGTAGAAACGATATATTATTGACCCCCCCCCCCCCCACCCCCCCCCCCCCCCCCCCCCCACCACCACCACCACCACCACCACCACCATTGCCCTCACCCATTTGCACATGATGTTGTAAATTATATCAAAATTATAATACAACTTATGAAGTTTATCCGACAAAGTTTGCTCTTATGCGTCAGAAAAATCACAACTTTTCTCCATATTTCACAACCACGCACCCGCCATAAATCGATATACGACATGCACAGACATGATATTCACACACGAAACAACTCAGAATAACTACATTCGCAAAGTGGCGAGTCACAGTACTATATAGAAAGCTCAATATCAAGTACATGTACTAATACTCAATTTAAATACATGCGGCATGGCTCTGCCTCTGTAGTATTAGATCAGACTAAAGACAAACAGACTTTGACTCTTACCTAATTATATAGATTAATACGTAACCATTCGTGTGGCTTCTTAATTCAAGACAGTTTGTTTTAAATTCCTGTGACCCTGTGTAGCGACTTCTGTGGCTTCGAAATAGAGCTAGTTTGCACCGTTATGTAGACGGCTATTCGATGGATGTGTTATTTTTCAGTAGACAGAATAAACATAGAGCTTTTCAAAACTATTGAAGCAATACCATGCACAAAAGAGATTGGCTTTTTCTATTGTACTTCCGTGTTTGCGTGCGACAACGATACCGGAATTCCCCACCTAACACTCCCCCCCCCCCCCCCCCCCCCCTCACCTTCCTCTCTCTCCCACTCTGTTTCCCTGTATATATCTGCCAATTATGCTTCTTTCTCTCTCTCTCTCTCTCTCTCTCTCTCTCTCTCTCTCTCTCTCTCTCTCTCTTTTTTTTTCTCTTTCCCTCCCTCCCTCCTTTTCTCTATCTTATTTGTCCCTCTGTCTAGCTTCAAAATAGTTATGTCTGTCTTTTCTTTTGTCGTCATTAATGTGTAAACGCAGTGGGGTAGCTAGGGGGGGGGGCAAGTGCCACTCCCCCTATCGAATGGCAAAAAAAGGGGAACATGTGAGAGCGTGGGAAAAGATGAAGGAAAAGGGGGAATAACGTGAGATTATAAGGAGATAGTTTACTCGACAATGTTCTTCAAACTGTTATACTATTATGTGATTGCACCTCTTACACAGGCACGTAGCCACAGGGGGGGGGGGGGTACGCCGGGCACGTGCCCCCCCCCCCCCCCCTCAAAAAAAAATCCAAGATCGGTTGAACTTTTTGTAGACCCCCCCCCCCCCCCCTCCCCCCCCCCTCCCCAGGACGTCGATCAAATACATGTATGTGACCCCCCCAAACATCAAACTCTGGTTACAGCCCTGACTGTCTTACAACAGATTATTACGAAATAACACGATTTGATTTCATAATGAGTATTAATCCTGCAAACCGAAACTGACTCTTAACGTTTAACGGTCGTAAATATCTCTGTTACACTATGACTATATAATCTCGTTATCTTTACCATAATATGCATATTTTTGATAACAAGGTAAAACATCAGTACGATAATAGTGAAAACACACTCGATTATTCTTTTTCTTGAAGTAATTATTAAATATAGGATCAGTATATGATATGCATAAAGATTTAAAGAGTTTCTCTATCATAATTGGTACTCTGGGATCTAATCAAAGAAAATACATGCCAAAACCGCTAACTAGCTCATAGGTTTCCTTGATCCTCTATTTATAATCTTATTGATTGAATATTCTCACTAAAGTCGTAAAAGACCATTCCGTGACACAACAGGGAGCCCTTGGTTGAGTGAATTCTATTTGTTAACAAACTGAGTTGAGAAATGATAGTAGTTTCAAGCTCATTGCTTTTATTATACCCTCTCAAAATTGTTAGTTAAAGTAATAATAATAGTGATGATGATGATGATGATGATAATGATACTAGTAATGGTAACTTCTAGATTGAAGTAACTGGCAGTGTTTCTTGATATTATCATATAAATTTGAAAGTCAAGCTTGGAGCTTGGCTGCTTGCAAATACTAGAGGCCTATGTGGGTTATTAAGCAAACAGTTCTGCCGATATTGTCTTTTTGGTTTGCCTGTATTATGTATAGCTGTGAAAATAGCGTAAGGTACTGCGTTGATAGCAAAAGTTTCAAGGTTGAAATCACAGACACTGAATAGGTGCATTTTTCTCTCAGAGTATGTATGACGTATTCTGAATCAATATGAGGAGCCCCATTATATATATTCAACCAATGCATATTAATATTGAAATACGCTGCAAACTCCTGGATATTAAGTATTTCTGAGAGTATGTAATGTTGCGAGGAAAATGTATTTTGAAGATAATAAAGAGTCTTCCTTCCTCGCTCGCCACTGTGTGTATGTATCTCTCTTCCTCTCTCTCTCTCTCTCGGAATTTTTGTCGCTGTTTTCATTCTTTAAACACCTTCATTGATTCTCTCTCTCTCCCCCCCCCCCCCCCCCCCCCCCCCCCCCCTCGGAATATAACGGATTATCTCTAACATTCGAAAACCTAACCGAGCGACGGTCAATAAGTGTCCGGTGAAGAAATGCAAAGAGCGCCAGCATTCGTTCAAACTGTGTAGTGCCTTTCAGGGAATGGTTTTGTAGCTTGACGAAATAGGTCAGGGAAAAAAACTGGGGTATCGAGATACATTTAGGTAAAACAGGGAAATAATATGCAAAGAGTATAAATCTGGGTTGCTCGATCAATGCAAAGTCACACAGAAGGATCAAGAAAGGGGTACACTTGCCTTCTCTACCCTACGACCCTTGATAAAAACCATCGAAAGTGAATTAAACAAAAGAGAAAGAAAAATGCATCCTTGATACAAATTCCTTTCTGTGTCCTGAAATCATATCCTCAACAAATTTGGCTGAAATTCAAGTTTATGATTTACAACAAGGAGAGGTCAACAGTTGGTTCTTGTCAAACTCAAATTCATCGGTGCAAAACCAGTGATCTGAATTCAAAATTGAAATCGAAGTGATTTTTAAAAAAAAGCATTTTAAAGGTAAAGACCAGTAATGGTCATGCGATTGCATTGTGAAAGAAACGTTGTGGAATCGATCAGAAAAGGTTGATCATCTAGCATCTAGCATCTGCAAGGTTCTGGAATCATCAAAATGATAAGAAATTTGGCCCATTCTTCTTAAAGTTACAAGCACTATACACAGAAAGATGTATATGGGACTACCCTATATCTCTCACACGACCATGAGAGAAACAAATTTACCAAATATATGAATTAGGAGGCGGTTTAACGGCAAATTTTTTATCATCATGTATTAGTCAAAACATATTCTTTCACATGATTGGTAATGAGAGCTTCCATTTCATTTTTTGAAATTGGGGCGTTTCCAATACTGGTCTTTACCTTTAATGTTTCATTCTGAGGCGTATCCAGGGTTCTGTAATGGAGGAGGAGGAGCATAATTCCCCACGATCCCTGACGAGCAAGAAAACAAGCAAGCAAGCAAGTAGGTTACTCAGAAAAATATCAGATTGTGAAATATCATGGGTGCTCTCAAAATTTGAAGGGGCACAACAATAACATAATCGGAGGGAATATGGCGTGTCCGTAAGGAAAATCTACGCTAGAATATGGTTTTAAAAATACAATTTTTTTTCAAATCAAATCAAATCATTTATTTCCAAATTCCAACATCAATTAAAAACAATGTGTAAAAAAACAGTCAATGGGCAATAAGAACATTATAAAACTATGACATTTCAATCAAACGATTAATAAGAAGAAAACAAAACAAAACAAGTATAGCAATCAAAGAGAAACAAGGTACAGACTACATTAAAAACATAAGTAAATAATTGGAAAATGGTGAACACAATAAAAGCCAGGTTTTTGGCTTTTAGGGTGAGTTCACCTAGTTTGTGTATTTGTTTGTTTTTACATTATTATTATAAAAATTTAGACATTGGTCGAACAATACATAAAACATATAGAACATGAGAACATAAACATGAAAAACATTATTTTAAAAAAACATATAAGAGCATCAAACAGTATGGTATGGTTCTACAGGATAATTTAAGAAAAGATATTTTACAAATTAAAAGTAATTAATATGAACAGATTAAATGTTTCTTATATTGCCTCCTGATTGTATTATTAAATGAAATATTGAATTAGTTACATTTTACATCATTATAAAGAAGTGGACCCGAATGTCTTAGAGAGTATCTTGAATAATCATTATTATATGTCCATCGATGGAATTTGTTTGCATTTCTTGTAGGATAACTATGAATTTGAGAATTTAAAGAAAACATATTCATTATAAATATAAAGACAGAGTGTGGGTATTTTGAAATCCAACTTTAAAACCGTATTCTGCCGTAGGCCTTACTAGTTCAAGGTTTTTTTCAAGTTCAAATTTATTTCCATATTCAACAAGAACAAAACAAATTATAAACAATAACTAAATATCATAGATTACAGACAACATTTACAAAGTATACAAAAGTAATTATACAAGTGTACATGTTATTTCTCTTTCCATCATAACAACAGACATTGTTTATATCATTCATAATTACTGAAGATGCAGAAATGCTTGTCTGACATATCAACAAACAATGTATGCAAAGCGAATTCCAACCATAGGCCTAGAGATTTATTTTACAAGTGATAGGCTTATATAAATAGCCAGAATGATAAGTGCTAAATTCCTTGATATGTCGGGGAATCATCGCACAATAGCTCTTTTTGAAAATGCTGACAATTTCATTATGTCAGAAGATTGGGTTTATAGGCACAGCTGAAAGATTTCTTTATTCATTTCATTCTAAGGAAGTAAGTAGAAATCGTTTCAGTTACACTAATTGTTGTGATATCGAGGGGAATAAATTAGTTTTTAATTCGTCAAAAAGCACGTTTCTAAAGACCAATTCATTTTCTGTGCCTCTAAAAATGTTTGTGGGCGTGTTTTTCAGCTGAATTTGTTGTTTTGTTGTGGTATATCAGACAGAACGACACGCCCACCTTCCATAGACTACACGTGAACGTAAAATCACGCCCCCTTCTCTCTCTCTCTCTCTCTCTCTCTCTCTCTCTCTCTCTCTCTCTCTCTCTCTCTCTCTCTCCGTCCCTCTCTCTCCGTCCCTCTCTCTCTTTGCTTCTATGATTGTTAATCTTCTCTCTCTAGCTCCTCCTCGTCCCCTGTAATCCATTTCTTCTTTTCATTCACAAGGCTCGGATCAACAAACTTTCACGCTTTATGTGTTTTTATACAGAGGGCAACAAACTTTTCTCTTTTCAAAATACGAGACAACCGAGGGGTGTACATCCTACGTATTTCATGCGTTTTGTTAATTAGTCAGAATATAATTAATATAATGAAGAAATAACTTTAAAGAGTAGAGTTTCAGCTACTAGTACAATATTGTTTCAATCAATATAATTTCAAAACTTTTCAATTAACTTATGTTAAAGAATTAATTTAATAACAATCTAAGAAAAACGAGCTTTCGTTAATTTAGCGACCCCGGTATTTTTCGAACTTTTCCATTTTCGACCGGTGAGTTCAACGATCAGAGGAAAATATTGATCGGTGTTCGATGCCCTGTACTGTACGTGTGTACTTACGTACGCGTGTGTGTAAAACGTGCATGCCTTTTGAGCGTGCAATTTTTACACACATAAACTCAGCGCCAGTCGCCGATAAGTGAACATTTTAGAACCTTGAAATGACAGCTTCCGTGAGCTTATTGGTAAGAGAAAATTACTTTTACACATCTCTAATTATGAAGTAAGAAAGTGAATTGGTCTTAGTGTACGACATATAAATAAGGAACAAACAACGTGTGAACTAATTGAATATTCGTAGTATCGAGCGCTCGTCGGTTGAGAGGTTGTGTAGAGAGTGGTGTAGACCTAGTCCCACACTGTTGCTGACTGCGTTGGTAAAACTGAAAGAAAGAAAGAAATATAAATAGAATCTAGATAGATCTAGTGAGGTCACGTCAAAAAGAAGAAGAAGAAGAAGAAAGTTGTGGGGTCATATTTCTTGTGGAAATGTGGAATGGGGTTAAGAATATACAGGATAAGTGTGTCAGATACTATCTTTTTATAGGCCAGGATAATTAATAAGGATTACTTGATGATTAAGGGTCAAGTTTATCCCTGAAAATTACACAAATTTCAAATGACCAGTAACATTCTAGTGTTTTAAATGATCATTAGTAACATTACTGAGAAAGTCCTAGTAGTAGCAGTAATAGAAGCACATGTAGTACTTGAAGTAACATGACTTAGTAATAATAGTGGAAGAGGTAGAAGTACTATAAGAAGAAGGAGAATGAGGAGAAGGAGACAGAAGAAGAAGAAGAAGAAGAAGGAGAATGAGGAAGGAGGAGGAGGAGGGAGGGGGAGAATTTATAATGACTGAATACTGTGGTTGTGAAATGTTTTGAATAATTTTCCTCATACTGAGCAGCACGAAATACACAGGACCAGTTGATGAGTTATATCTGGAATTCTGGATAATTAAAGCTAAATGGTAAGCTCAAAAAAGGAGAAGAAGAAGGGCACTTGAATTGAATCACAAAGATATTCTGGAGTCTGGTAAAGAATACAATTGAATAAGGGAGCTTATTGTAGGATATTGATACATGGAAATATTATTAGGTAAATCCCTGGTAAGCATCCTTTCTGATGGTCTCCTAGTAGAGTGCATGATTATTTGATTACAAGAAGAAGAAAAAATATTGTCAAACTGCCATATTTTCCTTCAGACAATACTCTGTAGGCCAGAATCCTTATCCTGCTTTGATGTAGGTCGACATATTTTCCACCGTTTTCGTGAGGTCTAAATGCAAACTTTACAGAAATGAAAAGAATGAAAAGAGATATTTAGCATATTTCAGTACATTTTATTAATGGGCAAGCAGCCACAGGCTAAAAAAAATCAGTAAACCGAAGATATGGATGGATGGGCACATTCAATCTGGGCTTGATGCTCTTTCTGGGTAGTTTATTAAATGGAATAAATAGGAGCATTGCTGACATTCTAGTGGTTGACCCTTAATTGGCTTGTATGAATATGAAGCACTTTTTCTGTGACATGTCATTCAATAGACTGATCATTGTGGTTAGATTTTGAAAGAATGAGCAGGTCTCGCTACATTACTAGTACTCTGCAAAAAAAGGTTTGACTAGAGTTCCAACTGTCATTAATAAATTCCAATACCTGGCAAAGTTCAGAGAATGTACAATTACTGTACATGTACGTTAGATCTTTTGTTTTGTTTGTTTGTATTTAGATGTTTTGATTGTATTTTCTAATATTACAAGGTGCTAAAGAAATAAAGAGATTACCATAGTAGTCATGTTGAAATTTGAAGTATGATTTTTTTTCTATGGCTGTGTTCATCATTTTTTGGCAAAAGATGATTAAAGGAAATGAAATAAAAGAATCCTGATTAATGCCCTCAAAAGGCCTCAATGTGCTCATTGCAGAGATGCCAACCCTCCCGATTTCATCGGGAGGCTCCCGATAATTGACCCCAACTCCCGACCTTACGATCACCATCCTTATCCTCCCGATTTATTTAAAAAAAAAAAAAAAAAAAATGATTTTTTTTTGTTTTTTTTTTTTTGTTGCGCTTATCAGTATATATATCTGTGAATTAAATGAGAAATATTGTCTGTTAACTTTAACATGTAGTAATTCCCCTATGTTAAAAGACAAATTAAGAGTAGCGAAACATTGTTTCAGCATGAATCGCCGTAACCAATGCGTGGATATTGACACAGAATCCAAATGGCAGAAAATCAGCAAAAGAAGACCAAGAAATGGTCTTAGAAGTATAAGACCGAATACAGTATCAAGTACCCGTGTATTCGGAAGTCTCAAAGGAATTCATCATGCATTTTGTACAATTTGTATGTTATTTTAAAAAAAAAGTGAGAATTATTTAACTAAATACAGAGCTTCCAGGGCCCTAAGGCGGGCCCTGGACCCCGGCCGCATGAGTCGGGGGCTCCGCGCTCGAGATGTGCGCTATGCGCACATTATTTGGTGTCGTTTCCAAATCCTCCCTATTTCTGATTTCCAAAAGTTGGCATCTCTGTCATTGCCCTGTCAAGTATTTGTAATCTAATAACTTTTAGTTGTAACTCTTGTACTGGTAGTTTTTAAAAATCTGTTCTCCTCTACCCTGTTAGGCTATACATGTAGGGTTTATGTGTACTTTCTTTGTGAAATATTGAAAGCCATTTAACCTAATTTTCATTGTATTGGAATATATTTATATTGTAGTTTGTACAAGAGAACTGCAACTGTTTTATTTTCAAATTTGTTTTGGGAGCTCATACATGTATATATGTTAGGTTTGCTGCTGGGACTTCAAGCCTTCATAAAATACACTTACAAAGGTACATGTAAGGAAAAAAGAAAGAAAATGTAAATACCGGTAGAAAAAAAGCAGTTCTGTATATCAAGTGAATAGTGTTTGATTGTGAACACTTGCTGTAAACTCCGTAATATGCATGCCTAGTTTATTGACGAGCTGCATGGAGACTAGTTTTTACGGACGTTCACCGGAGTGGATTTGTATTGATTTTGTTTTATATCGATTGGTCAGCTGTGGCTTGGTAGTATTTGCTTTGTTCTTGAGACAGGCAAACATGTTATTTGGTCGGCTGATGTGTTCAGTCTGCCTTAAATTATTGACAAGATGACCAAAGAGTTGTGTTCATGTACTGTATGTAGTGTACTCATCTAGTCCGTCTATTTTATTCATGAAACAACATTGATTTGAATATCCTCTAAGATATTATACACACATGTGCATGCATGTTCAGGGCTCCATAATTAGTTTTTTGTTTTGGGAGTTGGGAGCAAAATATTGGATGTTTATGTGAACATACAGTATACCAGGTCCTTGGTTAATATTTTATTATTTGGGGGATCTGGATGAAATTAAAAGGCCCACATGTAAGGAATCCCAGTAAGGGTTGAACCCTACCTATTCAGATATTGATATGTATCCAGTGGTAGAGTAAACTGGTATTGTACTCTACATGCATGTCTTGTCTGGAAATTAGTATGATATTGATAGCGAATTTAGTGATACATTTTTATTTGTATCTGAATATCTTTTTCTTCGCCATTATAACCTTCATGTACAGTGTACACTGTACATGTACAGGCTAAACATACATGTAGGCCAAGATAGTTTTTAGGTTTTTTTGGAATTATTTGTTTAGTTATTTAACTTATTCATTTATTTATTTATTTATGTTTATCTATTCAATAATTAATTTATTTATTTCACATATACATGTAGTATACATGTAGATGAAGCAAGGTAATTCTTTCAGTATTCAATCTGGTCTTCCATGAAGCCATTGGATATGTTTTACGCCATTGTAGGCCTCCATGTAAAAATATAATTTAATGTCATGTAAATGTAACTTGTAAGGCTTCATTGAGAAGACCAACTGGTAGATGATGAATTTTAAATGTTGTTTTTGTTGGTAGTTGTTTTATGGCATTCATTCAGTACTGAATATATACGCCATATCTTCAATTATGAATTGTATGTGTGACCCACTATTAAAGGTTATTTATCTGTATCCATCTCTAATGCAGCAGCTTTAATTATCAATCTTCATTGTGCTTCATTTTGATAGGAGCATGTCAAATCTATGGAGCATTGATTGTTAAAGGTGACTTTGAGCTCCATTACAAGTGCGTTGACCCTTGATTGAATGGTGGCTGTGTTATTCATTCACAGCAGGGTGCCCCTGAGCACACAACTGTTCTTGTTGACTATCAATAGCTTAGATTTTATGTGTAGTCTCAAAGGGCCTATTTAGTATTTGTTCTGGTATTAGTGTTTAGTAGCAAGCTTGCTACTTTTAAGTCGTTAACATATTCATGGCAAACAATTGGTGGCTTTTTCTCCACCCCTTATTGCATAACATCTCTTTTTGTCTTCAATGGTGTAAGTTTCACTACTTTAAATGTTGAATTGTATACTGTTTGGTGGTGGCAGAAGTATGACATAATGTAATCATGAGGCTCAACAGGTGTATTCTTAGAAGTTAGAGCAGATTAAAAAGTGATTCTTATTAAAAGCTGTATGAAAAGAAACATACTCCTGCTAAAGACCCACTTCCAATACACAATAATGAATGAAATGTAGGCCTAGATGTACATGTACCGTACATGCCTAGTTTACCTACATTATATGCTGACATTCATAGGCTATACAGTATCATACAGAGTAAGGAAGATCTATGTTTTTGTTTATCTGGTATAATTTTCATCGTTTTAAAATGTGATATTCTTTCTTCAATAGGAATTTCAACGCACATGGTATTTACAGCTGAGACTGCTCGAGTTCATGCCAGTTTGCTGTTAAAAGGTATGTGTTCTTCTATCTAATATATTTTGTAATGTACTGTACAATTAAAGAGCAGTAGATTGATATGTCATAGTATAATAAAGATAAACATATTTTAGGGCTCTTGAAAGGGAGTCACATAGGATGTGTATTTCACATCAACGTGTTTCGTTGGACACATCCAGTGACAGAAAGTTCTTCATAGCTGTCAAACAGATAAGCAGGTCCATTGCTCTCTCTTTGATTTTATTCTGAATGAAAACCAGGTCCTGCTATGCCACAAAGATCTCCAGTATTTCAATCCAGATCCACATAAACATGAAAAGTGGGATGGAGCAGTTACATGTGGGTCGATACTCGATAGGAGTGATCTCTTCCTAATTTTCTGATCCTCCCTATCCACACATACTTCTAACATGTAGGCTGTATTAGGTCTTGGAATTTTTTCTTTTGAAATGCACTATTGCAAGTGGTCTAACAATGCAAGGCATAAGTAATTGCCTGGAATTTGGCATGCCCCTCTGCATGGTGCTTCTAGATGCTTGGACTCCTACCATCACGTTTGTGTTCCTTCACTCCATGGTTACACATACCATTCAAACAGTCAACACCATTCCATGATACGAGTAAAGTGTAGATAGATGTGACATGGCTGAGATTGAATGGGTGGGGGGGGGGGGGGGGGGGCTGACTGCATCCAGGCTATCCCAACCTTCACCTTGGTACTTGTCATCTATGTAGAGAAAGCTTGGATTGAAATCAATCATGCACAGATGCAGCCTTCATATGTACTAATGGTCCTAAGGCACATGCTCTGCCGATCATTTCACCGGAGCCAAGTGAACCCTGGGCCAAGCACTGTACCTACAGTTCGTACCCTAAACACTAACCTAAAAGTGTAAAACCCCATTGCAACTCTAACTCTGTGCACATTTCTTTGATGAAATGTTGCCATACATATAGCAAATCTCAGTTCACCTCAAGACTGTAAAACAATAAGCAAATTTACCATTAATCAATGGCATATTCTTTTTTTCCTTTAAAAAAACAACACTTTTGATTAATAGTTAATGCAATTGCATCTACCGGTATTACACTTCAAGCAAAGCCCTGTGAAAACAATTCAATATAGAGCCCTGCAGACTAAAGTAGGTGAACATGAACATGAACATTGCAACGGCATGTCTTGTCAGACTATACCATTGAATAACAACTGAAGATTATTATTGCGATATGACACGAGCAGATGATGCGTGCATGCCGAGTTTCAAATTTCCCACCAGGGGATTGCTATCAGGTTACCTATCCTGGTATATATAACTCTGCGATCACGTGCGATTGAATCGTTTGTGTGGAGGTGAGACAGGTGCACAGACAAAGGGGTGCACATATTACAAGAGATGACAACTGCTTTGTCTCTGTATGAGGTGAAAAGGGGATGGTATTGTTATGAGAATACATTCATAAATTCACACATGTGACATGTCTGAAAGAAAGACCCCTGCAACCCCCAGCCAAGTTGAATGAGACAAAGGCCAAGCATGTAGTCATCGATCATAGACGAGCAAGATCATGAGGGATACATTGTGTTATACTCATGTATCTTGTATTTGGATGCCTTTTAGGCCTCTCCTTGTTGCCAAAATGTTGTAATGTTCACCATTAGATTCAAAATGTATTTTTAAGCCATACTGTAGGCCAATGCCTTAACAATGCACTCAAAGTAGGTGAAAAGGATATGATTGTACATACTTTGCTATCAAGCAAAGTAGTTTCTAAAAAAATAATGGGGGGGGGTGCTTGGGAGTTCTTGCATTCATTATTTACATGTGCTTCACAGAAATTTGATAGGTCCAAACCCCATCTTAAACTGCTACCAATTACATGTGTGTGTCACTAATATTAATTTGATCTAATGTGGAGCTTTGTGTACTCCTCCTAAAACCATTCTCATCCATAATGAGCACCATTGTGCTAAGGATCTTTTCTTTGAAACCAATTTTTCCATTATCAGGAAGCTTACGCAATTAATCAATATCAAAATGAGCGTTCAGATCTGCGGAAGGTTACAATGCACATGATGTACCACTGAATCACTCTTTCAAGTGACTAATTGTGCGTTGTATGTCCAGTGTTTTACGCACAGGCCTTGCCCTCTCGAGGCCTGCATGTACATGTAAGCCCTTGTGCGTGTGTAGCCAACATGACATAAAATACTCTTTACTGGCCTACATTACCTATCTGGACCAAAATATATACTATAATTGTATAAATATGTGGCTATAATTCTGTATTATTAAGATGACAATATTTGTACAATCTATTGGGAATGTTACATGTATGTTCAAATAGTAGGCGTGTTTCATAAAACATGTCATCAAAAACAATTTCTAAATTTCTATGACAAATTTGCTCTCGGCTAATCAAATGCCACAGTTTCAACATTTCTGTATATGATTTTTGTTTGTCATGCCTCTCTTCACTAGACAATGATTCTTAAATTAAAAAAAATAAATTTCCTTTCAAGTCTGAAGTTCTGAACATGCTATCTATCTATAATCTTTTGGATGTGTATAATGTACTAGAGGCTGGCAGTGTGGACACGCCCCTAAGGAATGATGAACTATGTGTCGGAAAGCATCTTGGTGCCTCTCCATCACCTCCTCAGTGATCTGTATTTATTATGACTGGAAGAACTAGCAGCCTTTTCACACACAGCTAAAATTCATCGTATCTAGAGATGATTAGAATCATCGTAAAAATTTAATCATGTTTATAGACAAAATTTCCCAGTGTGAACATCGTTTATACGATGTTGGGATAGATACGAAGTCGCGATCCATACGCCCCTAAAAGCAGGCTGCAGATACGAAGTTCGTATCTAGTGAGCTTGACATTTTGTGTGTGAAAGGTTATTCGTGTTTAAACGTGTTTCAGACGTGTTTAAACTAGATGGAGCGTGCGCTTTGATTGATGTGACATGACCTTCAATGCGCAATGGCACTACTGCGCATTTTACGAGCAGTAGTTAATCACGAAACGATTAACGATCGCACCGAAATGTCTGTGTGTGAAAGGCTCGTGATTAGTTTAAACACGTTCGAAACACGTTTATACTAGTCATGTTTATAGAATTTTAGCTGTGTGTGAAAAGGCTGTAGCATGACAGACTTGGTGTATCATCTCACTCGGCCCAGCCTCGCTAAGATCCAGTCAAAGCTAGGCCCCCTGACTGGCTTGCAGGCACAAACCTTGGTTAGTCATAGGTCCATGTTCATAACATCATGTTTCACATAGTCTGAAACGTTGCTCTGTACTATTGGATCACTCTCTACCTACATGTACTGTACAGCTACATTATAGCTGACACAGCCAGAAATTGATGGAATTTAGTTTAAAGGGATCCGGTAACTTTGTCTCAGATTCTGAAATAAAATTCTGGATTTAGCTAATGATGCAATGATAATTACAAACCTTTAGGTCAGTCAGGAACCCCATGACATTTACAAGCCGATCGCCTGTCTGATTATCAAGATATTTATGATTGGAATTACAAATTTTGAAAACCGTTCGCCTGACGGTTTTCATAACACTACAGTCTATTGGGGAAAACGAGTATGGTAAAACCGGTCACTCAAAGATTTTTACTTTTTTGAGGCACTTCTTGATCATTTTGAAGCGCAATTTTTTTAGGGCTTCAATATTACACCATATCACAAACACTGATAACACGTAGGGCCGTGTATCTCAGATTTAACATTGTTAAACGATCCCTTTAAAGGGATTGGGTATCTTTGCCTCACGTTAGATTCTAAACAAAATTCTGGATTTAGCTCATGCTGCAATCATAATTATAAACCTTAAGGTCAGTCAGGAATCTCATGAATATTTCAAGCCGATCCCCTGTCTGATTATCAAGATATTTATGATTGGAATTCAAAATATCAAAACCGTTTGCCAAACAATTTTGAACAACACTACAGTCTATTGGGGGAAATGAGTATGGTAAAAACCGGTCACTCAAAGATTTTTACTTTTTTGAATCACTTTACGATCATTTTGAAGCGCAATTTTGTTACGGCTTCAATATTATCGGTACACCATATCACAGACACTGATAACACGTACAGGGCAATGCATCTCAGATTTGTAAAACTGGAAACATTGTTAAACAATGCCTTTAAGGGTCAATGCTTGCAGACTACAGTACAGTATTGCTTGGAATAAAGTTGACAGTCTCACACTGTGTCACGCGTGAATGCATGCATTATCCCATAGACCTTGGTGTGACTTGGTGGTAATGTGTCAACTTTATTTCAAGCAATACTGTACCTTCACTGTCACTTGCGAAAGTTAAAGGTGAACTTCAAAGAAAATCACAAATATGTCAACTAATGTATCACTAGAAACTGGTAAGCTAACAGATAGCCATCGTACAAGTTTTAGGTCAACTACATATCGGGTGATTTATAAAAATACAAATACAACCACCTCCAGTAGCAGCTGGGATATGCGAGAGATTCGCCGGAAAAATAACGATGTTTTTAATGACGTCACTATATGGACCAACACTGCCCAAGCAGACGACATCCCATAGAGAATGAACATAATTGCAAAGCTATTATTTCTCAAATTATAATGAGTTTAGTGTATATAAATGTAATGGCATGTCAAACCATTCAAAGGGGGATATGACCCGATTCCGATAACTAAAATCGTTTGCTTGTAAATACACAGGATATGTGTTAATTAACGATCAAAGAAACCAGACTTTCAAATTGAAAACCCCTCGGAATGATACCAGGACGGCATTTGTTCCCTCTTGAAACGCCGAACATACCGCGCTGTGTGCAGCTGAATATTCAATACCGTCTTATTTTGTTTACAAGCGACAAATTCCTTTATTTTTGTATCGCTGCATTTGTCATCAAAATAAAACCGTGTGCGGGGTTTAGAGTGAGGCAATAGATTATAATTTTAGCCTGACGGTAGTGAAGTAAGAGAAAGAACTCAAGAGAAGATGTAAACACAGGCACTGAAAATGTGTGTGATGTCATGGGACATCGTCTGCTTGTGCAAATCGTGTCCATACAGTGATCTCACACATCTCAGGAGCGTTCGGAGAGCTCTTCAGGTGCTATGCCGGGGCTGTATTTAAGCGTTTTATAATTTATAATAATAATCACCTCGAATGTTTCCAAGCATTGAAGTTTGATAACCTTGTCAAATCACAGTTTCAACTTTGCAATAATGAAATTAAGTTAGTTTTTAAAATCAATGAACATCAACTTTAACCCTTCAAACTAGAGTCTGTCTGAAGAGACTACCGTAGGTTTGCGTGGAAACCTGTAACTAACAAGAAGGGATGATGTATCAAGTGTTTAGACAGTGTCATATTCAATCTATCTATGTAAGCAAATGGACCTCTTCGATGGTTCAGGGTGTCCTCCCACCTCCCTGGATGGTTGCTTCTACTACCCATGGCCAGCACACTAAATGGTCACTTTCTTTCATTTATTGACTATGGAATATCATCACTACAAGGATGATTGATATTAGAGGGTGCCATTGGAATGCAGGTTGAGGTCAATAAAATAACAAAAACTATGGTGCTAAACTTGGTAATATGATAATATTCAAAGGGCTACATGTAGGTAGGGTCAACCATCCAAAAACTGGCGCTTATGCCCCAAGCCATGTTTGTTTGTTTCTGTTGTTTTATTTTTTGTGTCAGGTTCCACATGTTGTGTTATTCTGTTTGCTTGCAAAAAGCTGAATTTAAACACAGTTTACAAAAACGTGTACCGGTACATTTGTACCTCCTTACCAGTTTCAACCTTTTGATAAATGATAATGATCATTCTTCTTTACTCCACTGAGTCGGCTCCACTCCA
Source organism: Strongylocentrotus droebachiensis (assembly GCA_035222895.1). Taxonomy (NCBI): domain Eukaryota; kingdom Metazoa; phylum Echinodermata; class Echinoidea; order Camarodonta; family Strongylocentrotidae; genus Strongylocentrotus; species Strongylocentrotus droebachiensis. Next base: position 22,255 of record JAVYIG010005649.1, read on the forward strand.
TTTCCTTCCCTACTATAAGATTTGCAATAATATAATTGCAATTATAATTGCAAGAATATTGTTACCCGCCTACCCGGAGTTTGAATATCCTTGGAAATTATTTGATAATATCAGAGTGTGAAATATTCTCTGAGGATATTTGATAAAGTGGGAGTGTGAAATATTCTCAGAGGATATTTGATTATGTTATACACTCAGTCACTCACTTGTACAATATAAGAGCAAAGAGAAACCACTGTGATATCTCTTTGAGCAGAACAATCAAAGCCATGTTTTATGTATCCATGCGGATACATTGATTTCAGAAAGTTCATGTACATGGATATTTTTATAAGAAATTTTAATTTCCTGTAATAAATCAAGTGCATAATGCAGTCATATCCCCCGCTCGATCCTCTCCTCTCCCTCAAATTTATGAATTTTGCTGTATTTTTATTTAATACTGTCTCACCGAAAGGCATCGCGCAGAATAAATCACATTACCTGTCTTCACAAAGGCATCTTCACTCAGGCATGAGACACTGGAAATGTGAGCTTCATGTGCATGCTCATGTTATTACATATTGTATCAGTTACATGGACATATTTGGTAGGGCTGTCTTGTTTTTGCTGTCTGTGACTTATATATTGTCCATTGCGGCTGTCTAGCTGCAAGCCCATAAGCAATTTATTACAGACAAATGACTCATTCAGGCTTAAGGCTTTCGGGGTGGATGGGAAAGGAAATGTGCTTCTAATTCCTGACTAGATTTGCCTTCCCAATCAAGGCATGCATGCGTGTATGCCTGTACTTTCCTCAAGGGCTAATACATGTCGGTTCATCGCCGCTGGCCTTGTAATTCTACTTCGGATTTAAGTGCACTCATTATGCCAGTGACTCAAGCGTGCTTGTAGTATTATTCTTTTGTTTCATTTCGGGATGACGGAGTATGATTGGCTGGTCATAGTTCAAGGTGAAAGAGGTGATCTTTGGAAGAAAAAAAATCAAATTATTTACACCAATTCATTTGTGCAATGATTGAAAGAGATGAATAACTAAATTTCTGAATGAACGGTACTTACAAATACCCACAGTATTGTTTTATGATACCTTTTGCAGATTGAGAAGAAACAATATTCAATAACTAATAGGAAATTGTAAAAATGTACATGTATACAAAAGAAATTGTATGAATTTAATGATAGATAGAATTCGTCGCCGTTTTCACGAACCGGCACAGCCCAACGCGCAACGAAATAAGTACATTCTGAGAAAAACGCGTTTTACGTTTAGCCCGTTTTGAATTCGCCAGAAACATGCCTTATGTCAAATTTTATATCACAAAATACATATCAATGAAAGGAAAATATTCTGTATTTTCTATACATTCCATTTGTTAAGCATAATGACAATTACTATTAATATTACGAAGCTTTGGACTCTCGTGCCGGTTCGTGAAAATATTATTTTGCTGTTTACGTAGCAAAAATATTTTCACGAACCGGCACAAGCGACTGTGTCGTTTTTCCTATGTAACTTTACGCGCAAGACAAAAGCGCTCGCGCTGTCTTAGCGCGTATTTTATTTTCACGAACCGGCACAACCGCCTGTGTCGCGTCGTCTAGGTCTTGTAAGCGCAAAGATATTTTCACGAACCGGCACAGCCCATTGACTTATAACGGCGCGTGCCGGTTCGTGAAAATATGAATCGTGTTTTTTGGCTCGTGTGTCGTTTTTGTCATTTGTGTAACCATGGATATCTCAAAAACTAAAGCGTTTTGGATGCTGAAATTTGGTGAGATGAAAGATTGTTGATAACTTATGCTAAAAATGCAAAAAAAATAAAAACTACATTTTGAAGGGATTTCGGTGGCTTGTGCCGGTTCGTGAAAACGGCGACGAATTAATAGATGGAGAAAAATAATTAAAACACACATACGGTACTGTATTTCCTTCTTTTTTTTACTGGGAAAGCACTGGCAATTTTGGGCCCGCTATTTTTGGAAAGAATATATATTACGATACAAAACGCTCTGTCCGCATTGCTACAAAATCAGAAACCTGCATTTAGATAGCTTGGTGCACAAGCAAATATTGAAAGATTTAATATTTCTATTTAGACAACGCTGCTTACCAATGTGCTTTCATAGAATACAATAGACCCTTTCCTCAAAAACACCTTCAGAAAGATTTGTTGTCCTCCCATCAGGCTATTCTTGTAAAACAAGATAGCATGCCACTTTGGATGTGTACCGTATACAGCCATGTTGATATTCATCTGTTAACCCCATTAACCTGTTCACCTTGAGGTCTATATAATTAATAAGTTTCGGTATATCCTAGAATAACCTTGTTGATATTGATACCAGGGTCCTAATAGGATTAGCTCAATTACTCCTGGAGATTAATCCTATTATACAAGTACAGTTATGTACAGGTAGGCCCTCTGGCATATCTTTTAAATGTAAGCTTGTATGTTTCCTAATATATGCGAGTGATCCCATCTTTGCTCGCAGTGACGTCAGACCATTTGCACAAATGATTCGGACTTGAATGTGATTGGGTATTTTTGTTTCTTCAGACCGGAAGGTTTCCAAATTATAATATCCTTTAACTTGATGGACCTAAGGAGCCAAAAGCTCTTTGGAAGCGCATAGAGACGTAATATAATGTGATATGCGCTATACAAGAACAGAATATTATTATTAGTGAGGAAAATTAACATACATGTACACTTTTTTGCAAATTCCATATCTACTGTAAAACCATTTAAGGTTATTAAGAGATATGAAACTTTTACGAATTGCAAACATTTGATTCTATTGCATGTAAATCATGGCATGTTTCTTCTACCGATCCTTAAAACTCGCAGAGCTTCTGCAAAGTTTCTTTTTAAAAAAGATCTTGTATTACCCCATTTTGCAAGTTTAGATTTAGTTTACATGTAGTGTATAAATGCTTGTTGTCATTGTGTTGTAATACGTGTCATGCCCTCTCCTCTTGCGTGTGACCTGCTTTTCATCTTCAAGTAGAAGTGCAATTGTCTTAAATGTCCAGGTAGAAATTGCAGTGAGTGTGACCATGACCATGAATGAATACACCTTTTTTAATATCCATGTAGCTTTATGATTACATGTAGGCCTATGTCTTCATCTGTAATCCAAACTACCAGTTCTTTTATCACCTATTATGCTGCAATGACTGGAGCTTCATCTTATTACTCTCATTGTTTAAGGGTCATGGACTCGTAAACATCTTAAGTAGTGCTGTAGTCAAACGTTTAACCGTCCGGTATCCGACCGCCCATGGCGGATTCCGTTTTCAATTGGACGGTTTCGTTTTCCCGATTTTTTTTTTTTTTTTTTTTTTAAATATTTTTTTTTTTTTTTTTTTTTTTTAAATAATTTTTTTTTTTTTTTTTTTTTTTTTAAATAATTTTTTTTTTTTTTTTTTTTTTTTTTTTTTTAAAGTTTCGATTTATGCCCCTCCACCTGGCACTATGCCTGGCAATGTCTCCCAGCTCAGTAATCTGTGTGTTGACTCACCACTCCAAAACTAGAACAACACTCCAATTTGTGTGTCATCTTGGTTTGAAAGTAATCTTTGTAATAGATCTCATCATCTCAATATGTAGTTTATAATAATAATTCATCCAACTTTTACACAAGGTTGTGTCCTAGGTCCTCTACTGTTTTTAATTTACATTAATGATCTTACACATTCTTCTAAAAACAACATTGTTACTATTATTTGTGACAAGTTCACAAGCACAAATCGGCCCCTTTAAATGCACCTCGCAGTTAAATGAAAGTTGCCGACAGAGTCGGTAAAAAAAAAAAAAAAAAAAAAAAAAACATTCTTTTTTTTTTTTTTTTTTTTTAATTTTTTTTTTTTTTTTTTTTAATCGTTTTACCGAAAACCGTCCGGTTTTGACTGGCGGTTAAACGGAATTGGAGATATCCGTGATGTTACAGCACTAATCTTAAGTGGCAGATGTATCGAAAATTGAAAATATAACAATTCCCATTAAAGGTAAAGACCAGTATTGGCAACGCCCCAATTTCAAAAAATGAAATGGAAGCTCTCATTACCAATCATGTGAAAGAATATGTTTTGACTAATACATGATGATAAAAAATTTGCAGGGAAACCGCCTACTAATTCATATATTTGGTAAATTTATTTCTCTCATGGTCTGGTGAGAGAGATAGGGTAGTCCCATATACATCTTTCTGTGTATAGTGCTTGTAACTTTACGAAGAATGGGCCAAATTTCTTATCATTTTGATGATTCCAGAACCTTGCAGATGCTAGATGCTAGATGATCAACCTTTTCTGATCGATTCCACAACGTTTCTTTCACAATGCAATCGCATGACCATTACTGGTCTTTACCTTTAAGATTTCAGCTGGCATACATGTACAGTACATGTACATGTTTCATGTATAATTAACCAGAAAATTTGGATGCCGAATTAGCCAACAGTGCAATTGTCTTAAATGTCCAGGTAGAAATTGCAGTGATCATGAATGCATTCACCCTTTTTACTGTACAACTGTAATCCAAACTACCAGTTCTTTTAGCACCTATTATACTGTACCATCATCTCGTGACTATCATTGTATGGAAGGGTCATGGACTCGTCACGTAGGCATCTCAAGTGGCAGTTGTATTTAAAATATCACAATTGTGACATTGGACATTAAAGTCATTATGGTACATGTCCATGTATATACTAGACATACTTCCAGAGAGCTTTTGAAATTGTACAGTAGGTGTTTTCATATAGGGTAGTTTCTCTATTCATGTACAGTATGGCATCCTCTTCATCAATGATAAAGTAGTCAAGATTGAAGAATACCACTGATACCAGAAGTACCAAGCAGTCATATCTGTTGTCACAATGTCAATTTTGTAATGTCTCGTACACTGCTCACTTTGCTCTGTACATGTATGTTAGTTATTATTTAATTAGGATAAAAGAATCATGATGCTGCTCAAAGGCTTCAAAAGAATTCATGACCCATAACAAAGAAAACTAAAGACACAATTGAAAATCCAGGGGGTCAGCCAGCCAGACTCAGCCTAGTGTACACTACAAAGCTGTCAAACCTCAGATGGCACTCTTTAGGCTTCCCAGAGGCATTGGTTATTGATTTTTCATTCTGCCTATTCTTCTTGTATTTCCTGGTGGAGCAGCGCCCTGCCTGGGTGTCTTAGCACTTAGTTTTCTTCATCACCTGAAAGGAGTGATAGCAAAAGATGCCATTGATCGTATTATTGATTACCATTGTGTGCAGCTGTAGGCTGTCATGCATTCATTGTTCCTTGGACAGGAGCCAATATCTGATCAGGGAAATACTACAGAACGGCTTCTGTTCTGATGATTAATTAACTTCATGTACAGTACATACATGTATATACTCCACACATAGCCTTATTATAAATTCATTTATTGTGAGGACTACTTTGAAAATGAAAACTACAGGTACATACATTTATTCAGAGATCGACATGTATTAATTACAAATGTTTTTTTAAATATTTTAATGTGGTCTTTTCCATTTCCTTTTGTTTTTCTACACAGCAATGATTATTGAAATTAATGTATGATGCTCATATACATTGTAGCTCTTAGGTATTTTGATAGTTGTTGGAAAAAATGCATATTTCTGCTTATGACATGTACAATGTTCATTTGTATGTCATCATTTCACCAACCTTGAACTGCATTACAAATAATTCCTTTATATTTTCTCCCCAAAGTGTTCTTTTATTTTGATTAAAAAACAAGCAGTCATATATTGTACATTGTAGGGTTAAAGTCCAAGGAGCGCTGCACACATTTGCCCATATTGAACCTAATTTATATCATATCAAATGATTATAGAAAAAGAAAAAAAACATGGTGTACCTAAAACTACCTATGAATTGGAAGAAGGCCTAATTAGAAGGTCAGTAAACAGCTAAGAACGCACGTTATTGGTCATGCGCTTGTAAGTCATTGTTTTTTGTTTTTCTTTAATCTGAAATACTTTGTACTTTGCAACATGTAGTTGGAAGATAGATACATGTATGTCATACCAGTATGTGTACTACAATCATACAATGTACAGTGTACATGTATGTACAATTTATTGCCAACCGTTATAGTTTTTAATGTAGCCAACAGTACCTTGTCCCCAAATATTTGAGTGAGACATTGTTGTATTTGGCCTTTTCTCTTGTAAAGACAATATGGATCTACACGTATATCTACACTTGAAAAATGATATTTTGAAGAAGAAAAAAATAAATGGGACATATACATGTACCTTTAAATGTGTATTTTATATTCTATTTTCAATTATATTTATAGAATGTAACCTCTTCCTGCTTCCTTGTATTTTGTTGACTTTTTCCAGGCACCCATGAAAAATACAAACAACTTTTATGTCCCACGGATCGATTGCTTTGCGTTCAGTGTTTAACATATTACAAAAATAGCAGTGAAAACTCCCCCCCCCCCCCCCCCCCCACCTTCTGATCAAAATCACTACGCCCCTGCTTGCACAATGGAAGAGCCCATATCTTTTTTACTATTTTCCTGTTTCTGTCTGTTTCTCCTTGCTGCAGGCTCTACTCAGCTACTACACTGTACGGAGGGAGGGATGCCTCACTGATTGGCTGATTGCAACGACTAGTGCTACCCCTCAACGTTGAACACACACACATGCAGACACAAGGCTTATGCACACACTGGTGTACTGTTATTGTGTGCTCGACACAGAGCTGAAGGGTACTACTACTAACGGAGCATCTAGCTAGCCGCTTGAATACATTACTAACTAGCTCTTCAGCGTAGCCGGGTATTTTTCCATGCAGTGACAGCCCGAGTCTTTGGCCATCTACACTGGCCTAGCTAGCAAGCGAGCAAGTAGGCTGTGGTGAATGTGGGACGGGTCATACTGTGCCTCTGCCTGTACACCTCCCCTGACGGAGGGTTGTTAGCAAGCCGCTAGACGTCACCACCCTCCTGTAGCTGTTGGAACCAGGACCACAACAAATGGTGAAATTTCTCAGCAGGACTGCCGACCAAACACTCCCTGGCCTCCGGGTGAGAAGCGCTATTTACATTTAGACAAGTAATCAAGTCGGACCTATTGGAGTGCCTGGTTAAACACTCAGCGACACTCGATTTCATCGCTACATCTGATCCGTTCTCAACTCCTTCTCTGAGAAACATCTCTACACATTTCTCTAGATGTGAAAACTTCAACATTTTCCTTCTGAAAGGATTTGTAGGATTACTCGCCACCGGCAGCAGCCATGGCTTCCGAATTTTTGAGACGATTGTTGAAGCGAGGGTCGGAGTCTTCGCAGAGACCCAAAGTCGATGTTCATGCTTTGTACACAAACTGCCAAATGAGTCGTATTTTGATGGAAGGGCAACTCTCCGTACACGAACCCTGGCGCAGGCACAAGAAGAAGCCAAAGAGCGTCCACATGGTGCTCTATACCAATGATTCTAGTCCGTTTCTTGTGTGGTACGGGGACAAAGCCAAGAAGAAGGCACGCGGCTTCTGCACCATCCAAGGTGGAAAGATCGCGCCCATTGGAGAATACAGCTTTCAGATGGTGTTCAGTGGAAAGAATAATCAAGTGTACAAATACAACACGGAATGCTGGGAAACTCGAGAGGAGTGGTTGTATGCTCTGAGGGATGAGAGCAGACGCGAGACGGCCATGCCTGAACTCTCTAACGTCACGCCTTCCCTCATGCAAAGCAAGGACGACATCGCCATCACGCATCCAAGTCAACCTCATCGACCACCCTGGAAAGGACATCGTAGAACTCTAAGTGCGGGTTCACCTTCACCGCAGCTTGACCGTTGTCAGGTCTCGCTGCAACGGTCTAGAAGTCAACCCCCACATTCAAAAAGGAAAATTGATCAGAAAGCGTGCAACTGTGTTGAACTCATCCAAACCCAAGACCACGGTAGGACAGTCGATCCAAGGACAGAAATATTTTGTGCGATCACCGGAGGTTTGTCGTAGCTGAGGCGCGTAACATTGTGGCAATGGATTTATCAAGGCATTCTTTACTTTCCAGTTATCAGCTGACAGCATTTTTTAAAGCATTTTTTTTTCACTGTTTTTGTTTTCATTTATTGCAAAGTTATATTTTGTTTATGATTTTATGATAAACACTCATGAAGAATGTGTGTACTGCAAAAAATTGCAATTTTGTTTTGGTAATTTAATTTGAAAGCAACAGATGCAATGCAGTTGTTGTGATTATTGTGCATGAGATGCCATGTTTGGATCTTGCATGTTTATGTTTACAATTTAACAAGTTTCATTCCTTTTTTTATATTTTATATTTGCAAAATATGCAAACAATCACCCCTGTTGGCCTACACACACAGATTTAATATCAGTGTAATTAATGAAAGAGTTACATATCGGAATGTTCCAGGAAAAAATTATTCCTAACAGCCCTGTGGTAATTTTTTGATTTTTGATGTTTTTTTTGTAAGGAAAGTAAAAAAGTTTACCGTAATCAATAGTACTATAAGATACCGGCCATTTTGAGGACTTTTATTATTTAAGAGTTTGACTGTAGTTTAAGGAAACAAAAAAGAGACCAAAATTTTATATTTGTGTTACAATTTACAAGGTAATCCAGAAAAATGGTGCCTTATGTTGATAATTATTGGCATGTATACTCTCTCTAAAAATAATAGATTCATTAATCAGACTTTTTTTATAACTATTAATCAATATTTTATAAAAAGTGCATACTGTACCTTGAAAAAGTGTATCTTACACTGTAAATGATATATCATTCAATTTTTTATTATTCCCATATATCTATTTACCCGTGAAAGCAAGAAGAACAAAATATTTACTCAAAATACATTAGCAACTTATTGGCATGTAGAGAAAGAAATATGAATATATTAGAGCAGTTGGAAAGTATGCTCTTTTTTCCTCAAAATTTTGATTCATTTTAAGTTTCTAAAACTGATGAAAACAAACAGTACTGTTGACTTGTAAACAGAAATTTCCCTACGTTAGTTCCTGTATGTTCCACATTAGTATGTCAGTCTGTCACAGTTCCGAAAATAGTATTCTATTCTCAACTTCCCAGTTCCTATTTTTAGTTGATTTAAAATACAGATTATATTCTACCTGTCAAAATAGCTATGTGATAAGCTATGCTTGTGTCTGCAATCGATTCTGATTTATTATCAGATATCCAATTTTAAGGATCCCCTCTTCCCAACCATCCACTAGAAAAGTAAAACTTTAACAGGGTTGTCATTGTAAATGTGACTTTCTACACATTATTTGATATGAGGCCTTTGCCTTTGTTCTGCCAATGTGTTCTGATTATTTGTATACACATTTGTAGAAAAGTATCCTCTATTTCCTTTTTGCAGTCCCTAGCCATTGTTTGTAAGAAATGCACACACTTTGGCTTTAATGTTTGGAAAAAAGCGTCTGTGGTTTTGGAAATTAAGATGAGTCAAAGCTGCCGGATGCTAGGAATTGTTTTTACTGCATCAAGGTTCAGTAGAGACTAGAGAGGAAAAGAACGGAGGGTCTCCCTCCCCCTTTTTCCTTCCATCTCTAGGAAATTCTTACCCAATGGCCACAAATCAGTTGAATATGGTTGTGATAAGATTCTTGGAATATAGATTGTTTTCAGTATCTACCTTGGAAATTTCAATTTAATTTAAATGGAAGTAAACATGTTGGAATGGCATGCCAACTCAATATTCATCCAAATTTTTCATTTGTTGGCAGATTTGCCCAAAATCATAAAAATCATCCCTGGAGTGCAATATGCATTCAAACAAAGCTAGCTTGAAACACTGGATGCCTTTGGCTTTGATGTGCGCACGGTGTGTACACATGGAAAGCCTGCATTGTTGTACCTCCCACTCTGCTACGGCAGGGGGCGGGTTTTGTTCTATGGAACTAAACAAAGACCAGGAGAAATACAGTGTTCACTCTTGGCTAGAAAGTCCTGAAATATATGGCACCGCATTCCTACATGTACATGTACCCTTCATGGTTGTATGAAGGTGCGCATTATCAACTTCCTTTTTTCATATCCAACTTATTTCAAGGTCATTTATATTTGTTTTTAAAATAATCCAAGATCATGATGATCAGAAGCGTAACTAATAGACTACACAAAGATAGATCTGCTGTATTCTACTCTGTAGCTGCCTTCTCTGAAAGGAATAACAACTATTGTCAAGTGTGTTCATGTTTGAAAGCAACTATCGATACCGCTGTGTCTGTACTGATGTGCGTCCTAAAGAAAAGTTACAGAAAAACCTGACGGATGGAGCATGTGCACAATGTTTCATCTGTAGCAAGTCCCTGTTTAGTACTCAAATTTTGGCACGACTCCATTGAATATAAGTCATGTGCTCCAACTGCGCTTGCACGTATGTTTTGCTCTGCAACAACCTGTAGTAATTTTAGCAGACCACATTCATTGTATGCAAATAGAATGTTCTGCAGTGTGTCTGACAGTGTGTGTCCAGTCTTCACTTGCTCTTGAAAATCGTCAAAGAGGTTGTTCATCACCCAATGTTATTTCAGGTTTCCTACCTTCCTTACAGTTAAGATGATCATGAATCTGTTTCATGCTATTATTACAATTCTTGTGAGAATTTCCTCCTTGTAAGTTAGAAATGGAGAAGATTTTGTTGGCTCCCGTTCAAATCAAAACGAGATTGAAACGCAGTGTGAACAATGTGCCTCTGAGGTCAGGGGAGGCATATGACTTTCCCAGACAAACTTTCAGCAGAGCTTGTTTATTACAGGTACCCCTCCCTCCCCCTCCCCCCTCTCTTCTGTACAGGAGACATGAAAGATCTCTGAAGTTGAAACATGAATTTTTCATGTTGTGTAAGGGAAAGGAGCTCTAAATTTAGACTCTAGACCGGCAAGAGGTTAGAGGTTTATCATTTCCGCTCTTATCGTCAAAGATTCAAATTGAAATGGGCATTTTGACATGTTCTTGCTGCTGGCAGTGGCATGCAAATGGCTTACAATGTACTTGGGGGATGCAATATTGCTCTATGGAAAATGTATGTTCTTTCTCTTTCTCTTGAAGTTCATTTTAATGTTGACATTATCACCAAGTGATACCCCCTGAAAAAATTGTTTAGCAATGATAGATTTAAAAAAACATTGATGTGGAAGGGTCACTCAATAAAAATACCCTTTAGCCTTCCTATTTATGCTATTATCAGTAACATTTCAAAGTCAAATACAATTTGAAGTGTGGATTACTTGTTAAGTTCTTCTAGCAGTATTCCTTTCAGTGATCTTCTATTAGGCCTCATGTTAGTGCAGCACGTACATCTAATCATTGCATTTGAGCATCTACAATACATGCAGGCCTTGTCCCAGCCAGGAAGACAAACTCTCCCGAGTGTGGATTTAATTCTATTTCCAGGCATTCAGTACCTAAAATATCAGGCCTGGTTGCGCCTTCCATTCTTCATCTTAGCGTCTCTAATCCTATCGAATTGTAATCTAATATTGAGTCTCGCTGGAGAGCAGGAGGAGAAGAGAGTGGAGGCGGTATGGCTGGTTTCTTTTACTCGTTCATTTGAATTTCATGTGGGAACTTCCCAGAGCTGTGGCAACTGTCTTTATCCCACGTTCTGGTAGTTGGCAAGCAAATGGGAATGGATGTGCCATGTTGCTATGTTGCCGACTGGCGCTAGGTTAACCGCACGGGGAAGTGTGACAGGATGGAAATGGCAGATTTAGTGGCAACCTAGGCCAAAGTGAGATCACAAAATGCAGTTTCCTACACTGATTAGGAGCGGCTCATGGCGCTTTCCTCTCCCTCCCCCCCTCTCTCTCTCTCTCTCTCTCTCTCTCTCTCTCTCTCTCTCTCTCTTTCTCTATCTCTATCTCTGTCTCTCCTTTGCCGGTTTCTCCTACACATATCCTGATTTATTAGTGTGTCTCTCAGAAACAGGTCACACATGACCTTGTTTGGAGGTGCTTTCAACGTTGTGCACAACCCCACTCAATATTCAGGTCACGTTGCATAACGCAATACATACTGTGTTACTGCTCATCCAGTCTGCGCAATTTTAAAGCAAGTAAATCATTGGATCATCTCTAGACAAGAAAGTGGGTACAGTCCTAATTGGTTGCAACATTCGTTCCAGAGTAGTGCTGAATTACAGACTAATTTGCAGATAGCAAATATACACATCTTTGAGCACGTAAACTAACAGCATAAGTTCCTTATTATCAGGATTATGCTAGAATGTAATGAGTATTTCCGTGCCTCTTTGAAGCATTGTATTTGTAATTACTCTGGAAGTTTTCCACCAGGAAATGCTGTCAATCAATTAGTAAGTTTCCTAATGCAGCTCACTTTGTACACAGTGGATTTTGAAAAAGGTTGAATGGGAACGATTTGTAAAAATTGAAGCTGGCAAGCCCCAAATGCGAGTATTAAGGATTAATTTTGAAATACTTGCAGTTGCAGCATAATTATGCTGGGGCTAGATGTTTAGAATTGTGGAGATTAAGGATTCCCATGGAAGGTTCATGCAAGGGACTAAAATAAACATGATGATGGTTTGTTTTGTGCTGTTTATAACTACATGTAGCAATGCATGCTTGAACTCTCGTTTCCGATCCACTTCAAATCCTAATGACTGACGTTGTTAGTCACAGGAGCCACGCTAAACAATTAAAATTCTTGACCCTTGTCGTCATCTTTTAGAAAATCATGTGAAATACAGAATCTGTGTATTGTCATTAGTAGGTCCATGGTATTGTGTAGTGATTGAAAACCTAACGATCTGTGACTTTCCAATTGACTGGACTACAGACCCACGCGAATGACTCAAATGAGTGGGACGGATTGGAGATAATCCGCATAGTCTGCATACTGCACAGGCTTAATCAAGATTGTGTTGGATAAGAAACTAAGTGCCCACCAGATCCAGATTCAAGATTTATTCAGGGCCTGCAAGTCTGGTGGTCTTTCATTAATAGAATGCATTAGCCTGCTGTGATGTATGCCTATAATATCGGACTCGTTTAAGACACACAGTATCGATACTTGCTTTCTCATATGAACACACATAGATTTGCGGCTTTTTGCGCTTTAATGTCTATTAGGAATGAATGTACAAGAAGTACCACTGAAAAAAACTCCTGAATTATATCTTAGCAAGTTAACTGGATGATTGTTTGTGATTTGCAGCATTACATTCTTTAAAAACTAGGATTACGGTATGGTAGTCATAATGTCTTATCCATACTGAAAACATGTACACTGTTATATCTTGCCTCTATAACTATAGTATAACCGATAATTTTCAATCATATTCGTTGTTTATGTTTACGTTTTGAGTTTCATTTATAAGCATATGGTGGCCATATTTTCCTATATTTGTCATTAATCACTGAGATTGAAGGGAAAAAAATGTGCCATTTTCAGAATTCTAATTCTAGAAATATGCAAAATATTTTTTTAGGGGGGAGGGGGGGGGGGGGGGTGTCCAATTTCTAAAACCGTACATCAGGGTTCCACACTAATTTTTTTGTAAGGGGGTGAATCAAACGTGTTACAGTCTGTATGCATGTGCACTATGGACAAACTTGCCAATTTGAGGGGTTCGGCCTGAGATTTTGGGCACCCATGTGTCCCTGATTGCTTGTTAGAGTCGATTTAATCTGCATTAATATTGTGTGTCATTCTCATTTGGATTTCACAATTGTATACCAAGGGTTGCTTTCTTTGCGATGGAACCTTTATGGTGGAACTCAATAGATGATCTTGGCATATGAAGGGTTAATGATATCACCTGTTCAGTGACCCATTCCCATTTGGTTTTCCCATTACAGCCAACAAAGGTTCCTTTCATTCCAGTAAGCGAGTTCTAATGCATGCCTCTGTTCACGTTGTTCCCTTTGATTTTTCTAAGAGGAATGGGAACAGGTGCCACGTGTGAAAGGGGTTCATGACCCCCTTCTCACTTGCCATCCTGACCTCTTTTCATTTTGTAGAACAAGTTTCCACTCATACTTTTTGGAGATTGCTTTATTTTTCAGTCTCCATGATGAACAAACAAATCACAAAATCTTGCCAAATGTTATATTGTTTTTTCGTTAGAGATGGCTTTTCTTTGATTTTGTGGATTTATTAAGTTGTGACAGTTGTCTAGCTTGTTGAGATACTCGGAGGGGATCGTATAATTCATCTTGACACGTTCACACTCATACGTCTAACATCACACCCTGCCTCCCATTGCTTCATGGTGCCTAAACTCTCTCGTAGATCCATGCATAAACAGACAGTTGAGAGTTTATTCAGAATTTCATGTGGTTGTTCATTTTGAATATTCTGTTTAAACTGGGTTTGTGAATATATTGTTAACAGCATATCAATTATACACGAATGTGCAATGAAGGAGCATTTTATCATATAGCATGTATGCAACCCGTTTCCACGAAATGTTCTACACGATTAGGAAGTGGGAAATGGGCCGTAGCGGAGGGATGTAATAACGTACGCCTGGGAGAGAGACGTGTGAAATGAAAACAGGTGCGGTCGTTTGCCGCCTCTCCTTCCGAGTATTTCAACAAGGCCTCAGACACGAGGTAGAAAGATTGAAGTAGACTTTAATTAATATGCGTGCTTTGCATCAGTGTTGTAGCAATCAATCTAGAGAGGCCATCTTTCCATCTTTCTCTCTCTTTCTCTCGTTCCCTCCCTCTATCTTTGTTCCCCCTTCTCTTCTTTTTATTTGTCATAATACGGCAAGTCTAAGTTAACCCTGCCTCTTTCACATCACGATCTACAATTATTGACACGCCGCATTTGATGGGGTGCACTCAAGCAATGTAGAAATAAAGAGTTGATATTATTATTCCTTCTTTCATCTGATGAGAAAGAAATCTGCATTGTGAGACTGCCATTTAAGCAAATATCTATTATTATCTATCTTTATATATCATCATTTATCTTAAAATGAAATCTGCCCATATCAATTCAGATTGACTATTGCCAATTATGCATCCCTATGCTTAGATATTATTATCCTAAGTTGATGTTGCATTCTGAAATACACTGTATGTATCAGCCATTATTTATTTTGAGGAAGTAAATATATTTATATATACACATACTCTCATTTAATGATTAGTGAAAGCTACAAAGTGCTTTGAATTTGCATTTATATCCCAATTTGATTTTTTGAATTGTAATTGTAAGTGTAAAATGCCCCCTTAAACATGTATAGAACTGCTTACAGCCTAACATATTTGCAAAACGTACTGGATTTCTGCAACTTTTCAGCGCAGTTTTTCAAAATCCTTAAACAACCCTGAATGATTCTATTTCAGAAATCTTGAATTTTACGAATCTCAAACTTTTCTATTTTTGATAAAATTTCCCCCTTTTCTCTTTTAAGATTATAACTTGACGTATTAGCATTTCCTAACGTATCACTTTTCTTACATTATTTCCATCTGTTACAATCTTTCAAATTCATTTGATGACAGTTTTGTTTATAACCATATTGCTGACTTTGAAAGGGAAATTATATCAGTATTACAAGACTCAAGCTTCCCACGTTTTGTTTTGAACAGTATTAAGAACACATTAACAAGGTGATGAATATAATAGGCATCAAGTTTGAATTTTGAAAGCATTTTTATGTTTTGTAATTCATCCTATATCATTTATACACCATTTGTATACCATTCTGGTCTATGAGAAGAGGCTCTGGAAATCAATTAAAATAAGTTTTTCATTCTTTCTTATTGAACCATATAGGACCAACATAGTAGTTTAAGACCACTGTTACCATACTGTATTAATTTGTCATGATCACCATCATTATAGTTAATTAGTATATTGTTCCTATTGATTTAATAATTATAATATGTAGTTTGACTGTGTAATAAGTCTTCTCTGAACAAAGTAAGAACTTAATAATCTACCACTACAATTTAATTATAGATGACACAGTATTTACTGTTTACAATTGCTCTAAAAAAAGCCATCAATAAAGTACTATCATTAATTCATAGGGAAAATAACCCTATCAGTAATATAATTAAATTTTGAGAAAGCATGTCCATGTTATGTTAACAGGATATGCATGTTTAAAGTACTAATTGTATTGACTGAGCATTACATTACTTTGATGAGAAAAATATTTGTAAGGACGAAGCAATCGTAGGCTTATATTAAATCCATAAGCTCATATGTGATATAAAATTCAGTATTTATCCTATTTCTGTTTTCTTTTCGAGAGACAGTAAAGTAAATGATAATCCATCTATAAACCAGCATTTTAATCAATTTGAAATTCAATTTAAAGCATATTATCAATCAATTATTTTGTATTTCTCACCCATTTTGGTCAGTATGTATTTGCATTCATTGTGAGGCATGAGGTGCTTGCCATTACGTTTTGTTTTCTTTATATTACCAATGTGAATATTTTCAACAAAAAATATAAATATATATATATATTTCAGTACATGTACAGAATGTATCATAAATATAAATACAAAAACGACAAAAATGTATTATTGTTCCACCATGTAATGTGTTATGTACTGGAACCAATATGTAATGTGTACAACATGAACTTGTATGAATGAATTAAAATATGAAAGAAAAAATGTTAATGCCGATTTGTTATTGTGTATTTTATGCCAGTGTCAAGTATTTCATCGATTTATTGATTGATTGAAGCCTTTTTAAAATAAACATCTGGTTGGAACATCTGGGGATTGAACAACGAAGCTATTCTTTATCTGCTTCATTTAAAGCACACAAACAAGTTAATAGCTATCAGTGAAGGATGCAAACAATAAGGTAGTCAATTTATGACAACATCTGCATGTCATAGTAAACAAAAAATGTGAAATGATATATGAGAGGCTTATGAGTGAGAGGGAGGGAGCCAAGGCATATAGGGAAGGAAAGGGAGGGATATATACTAGAAAAAGAGACCGACCGACCGACCGACATACAGAGGTGGAGAGGGAGAGACAGACATACATACAAACAGAGAAAGGGGGAGGGGAGTGAGATTTAACAATAAATCACAAATTAGGCCAACTAAATTCTGATTGATATATTTCCTTAATTGCTTCTGACTCTCTTCATCTTCACCCATATCCCATTATCCCTTTAGCAATTCTGAAAAACAACATTGTCAATTCCAGAGGGATCATGAAAATTGAAATGAAATTCACAGACTGATTCAAATTTCAATTATTAGATTACCGAATAAGCTCGGTTGAATGAAACTGTGCTGTAGAATGTAGATGAACAAAAATGAGTTGTTATGTGAAATCGTTTACGCAAATGAATTCATGCAATGAAAGAAAAATATGGCTGAGTAATACTGACATGAGTAATCTATTTATTATTGAAAAATGTGATTAGTAAATCAGAATGAGAGAGAAAGGTGTAGAAAGAAATAAAGCGAGAGAGATGGAGAGATAAAGAGAGAGATGGAGGGAGAGAGAGACAGAGACAGACATACAGACATAGACGGAAAGATATAAATACATTTGAGAGAGAGATAGAGAGAGAGAGAGAGAGAAAGAGATTGTGGGGAGTAGGGGCGGAGAGTACGTGCAGATTTCCGAGAAAAAAAAATCAAATGACATGTTTAGCTCATCTTCCAAATCTTCTCAGATTCACTTCTAAATGAAAGACGAGGAACATAAAGTGCATCAGATTCAGAAGTTATACAAATATAAATATTAGGGCATGGATTTCCATAAGCCCTTGCCTACTAGCGCACGAGATGGGTCATAATTTTTAGACTCGACCCCTCATTTAATTGGACTTCATCGCAGATGCAATTTCCTTAAATTTCCTTCAAATGCTTTTAGGGTAATAGGATGAAGACGGTGTATTGTCTGTACCCGAAGGCGGGTGTCATGGTACGGGATGAAGAGAGTGGAGGGGTTAGAGAGAGAGAGAGAGAGGGGGGGGGGGGGGAGGGGAGAGAGAGAGAGAGAGAGACGGGGGGATGAGAGTTATGGACACAACTCATTATAATTATGACGCAATATCCATAATTGACTATCAATGTCAGTCAGAAATTATTTAAATGAGGAGCAAATGCAGGAAGAAAAACACCCTGAATGAGACAGGTAAATAAAGTGTGTAAAGCAAACCAGATCATTGTCAAAAACTTAGAATCTGTTAAAATTATCTACTATACCTCACTACATAGGCTCAGTACAACGTCAAAGTAAAATATACTTGTTTAAATTCCTATGGGCTTTTAGGTTGAGGTATTGCGATGTATTTTTTACCCGAATGTGAAGAAGTTCAAGTTTGAATCGTAGTTGCGACGTTCTACTTTTGCCACTCTCTACCCAGGTTATTTAGATAGATACTAGGGAGATATCCTTTGTAAGTCGTTTGCAGAAGACAAAGAATGGTGATATCGAGTCTATCATGGATACAATTATGATTAGTATTGTTACCGTTATCATCAATTTAAAAAGAAATAAAATTATTATAGATTTCAATTGGTACGAACATTATTTTCTTTTGCTCATGCACATGGGAGCCAAAATTTTAGTTTCATGTACATAAATAGCTCGATGATGAACTTAAATCAAACAAAATACATGCCCTTACCCTTACATAAAAATACAGGATCGAATACACAACTCTTTTCGGCATTTCATAATTGAGTCTCCTTCATTATTTTATCGAACTGGCATGCAACACAGATAAAATTAACCCGTCTCAAATAAAATTTAAAGAGCATCTACCCCAATCGCAAAAAAATTGCCCAAGCTACGATTACAAGCAAAACAAACAAATAATATTTGTCCTTGCCTCATATAATTATGATTTATGACCTTCATCTCATAGATTTACGGAATATGGGAGCTCATTTTGAAATAAGCTACTCCAGAGAAAGATGTTTTGTTTATCCCAGCAAAATCGTGTATCGAATTGTCTGGTTATTGGGACAAATGATAGAATTGGTTCAAAATGACAGTTTGAAAATTGGACTACTGTTGGGATTTTCTAGAAAAATAAAGACTTACGGCAAAGAGCAAAGTAGGTACACGCAATCGCAGTTTGTAGGTCCGTGGTTATATATGCCAGATTATTAATGGGATGGACGAAAAACAGCGTTTGGGAGCTCGGTATGCTCTCGTGGAACAATTATCTCTCGTAGGTCCATGGTATGCAGAATAGAGTGTATGTTTAATGAACCAGATTAAAAGGATAGAAGTGGATTATAATAGAACGAGGGAGAGAAGCAGCATATTAATGAGATAGACAAACTGGCAAATTAGGATGGAAAACAGGTAGACAAAGAAGGGAGAGTGTTTGAGAGAGAGAAAGAGAGAGAGAGAGAGAGAGAGAGAGAGAGAGTGACGAATAATATAACAGAATGGGTAGAGAGAAAACGATAGAAAAATAAAGAGAAAGAGAAACAGGGAGATAGGGGAAGAGAGATGGGGTTGAGGGAGGGAGGGAGAGGGAGAGAGAGAGAGAGAGAGAGAGACAGAGAGACAGAGAGAGAGGAGGGGGGGTGAAAATATATAATGAACAAAGTTCAATTCCATTTTGTAAATCACATCAAATTTCTCCTTTTCTACCGAGCCCCATACGAAATGAGAAAGTATTACATATGAGAAACCTGTTTTATCATCTCCCTGTTCGCCTCATTACCTCAATTCATTCCATCACTCCTCACATTTCATTTAACACGTTTGGCATTTCATACAAAAAATGACTGCTCCTGAAAATGCATCAGCCTCTCAATTTCACAACTTTTTTCTGAAGAGATGTCGCTTTTTTTCCTTGAAAAAAAACAACCCTCGGCGAATATTACAAACCAGAGAAAATTTGAGCATGTAATGACATTGACATTTACAGGCATGATCACACAGACTCGAGCTGTTGTGGAATTGTATGTTTTTACTTCTTCTTGTTTTCTTGCTTTATCTGTCTTTTAGAGTAAAACATCTCGAGCGAGGAGGATTGCTGGCCTTGTCAGAGCTTGATATTATTGCACGGTTTCTTTAATAATGTTCGTATCGATCGCTTCACGACTTCTTAACTAAAATTTCAATATATAATGAGAGAAAAAATGATGACACAGAACAACACTCAATGCCAAAAAACAGTATGACAAGCAAAATGGTAATGGTATTAAAAATGAAGAACTACATCGGTGGTTTCGTAAATATCATGGTCATTGTCATCACTATCATCATCATCATCATCATCATCATCATCATCATCATCATCATCATCATCATCATCATCATCATCAACAACAACAATATCATCATCATCACAACCACCACCACCATTAATGTCATCATCATCATTATAATCATCATTATCATCATCACCAGCAGCAGCGGCAGTAGCGTTGCTATTGTCATCATAAGTATCATCATCATCATCATCATCATCATCATCATCATCATTGTCTTCATTATCATCATCTCCATTATCATTATCATTTTCATCATCATCGTCATCATAATCTTCATCATCAATTTTTCCTTTCTTTTTCCTAGTCCTCATTCTAAAATTATATTTATATTCTAATGTAAGATGCTCTCCGTTCAGCTCTATACGAATATGAATGGTTCGCTGTGAACACTCATACATATATGAGATGACCACAGTCCACGATGTCCATCGAACGCTCACAAACTCGGAGGACTCTATCCCTCATTGCATCCTCCATCCTCATACCCATTCATCATTTTAATTATTCATTTATTCTTCAATCAGCCCTGAGTCACCTATTATTTATTCGTTGAAGCTTCTGATTTGTAAGCAGCTATTTATGAACCATAAAGGTCGCGTTAAAATATCGAACGTATACCGACTGCTTAAAACTGTGACGTGTGAGTGAGTCAATGTGAGTCAATTGTGATGATGTTGGTGATATTAGTGACGGTGGTGGTGGTGGTGGTGGTAATGTTGGTGGTGGTGGTGATGGTGCTGGTGGTGGTGATGGTGATGATGATGTTCGTGATGGTGATGATGGTGGTGGTGATGATGATGGTGGTGATGTTGATGATGGTGATGTGATGATGATATTGGTGGTGCTGGTGATAGTGATGCTGTTGGGGATGGTGGTAGTGATGATGGTGATCTGGGTGATAGTGATGGTGATGATGGTGGTGGTGATGTTGATGGTGGTGATGGTGGGGATGATGGTGATATTGGTGGTGTTGGTGGTGGTGGTGATGGTGATGGTGGTGGTGGTGGTGGTAGTGGTGATGGTGTTAATGGTGGTGGTGGTGGTGATGGTGAAGATGTTGGTGATAGTGATGGTGATGATGATGGTGATGATGTTGATGGTGATCGTGGTGATAGTGATGGTTTTGAAGTTGATGCTGATGGTGATGGTGGTGGTGATGGTGGTGATGGTAACCACTGAAGAGAAAAGAGGTATTGCAGCCATGAACATTACGTATTTCGGTTATGGTTATAATCATCATTGTGTTTCCATCTTAAACGTTCTTTAACAGCATTAAAACTGTTTCTGCAACGAATAACTTCTTCCCCTCTACCATTATATGTGTTTGTTATTATTCCTTTTGATTTATTCACCATCATTCATTTTGATTATTCAATAGAGTGAGTTATGAAATAGGCCTACATGAGTATTAAAATATAAGGTTTGACAATTCATAAGCATATGGTTTCGATATGTGAGTTTATTGGAATATATACATCCTGTCCGTCAACACATATCTGAGTTAGCCTAACGATACTTATATGTCTATAACTACGGCTTGAAAGTTTGTCCATATCATACCATAGATTCATAAACTGCTAGATTATTATTTACCTAACTTCCTGGAACATTAGAATGTGCCCCATCCTGAATGATTGTCTATCACCCCAAGCCCTGTGCTCAGGCATAATGCCGAGTAGTACCCCTATGTTAAGCCGCTGATTATTTCTTTGTATAAATAGCACACATGATTATCATTAGCCATAATTACTACACAATATGGGTTTACTACCTCCTTACATTCTGATGTACAATTATTGTCTAATTTTAGCTTATCTTCAGCCCCTTTCGAACAAAATGTGTTACCATATTTAGCTCGTGAGTATGTAATCACTTCCTGGGAGACATATAAATATACATTTCACAGAATTGAGCACATCATTCAAATATCGTTATAGGGCATCAACTTCGCAGGATTTCTATGGGCTGATCAAAAATCATTGCTTAAAAATAGTTTACTGACAATGGAGCAAGAGTACTGCGTGACTTCAAATTTCTTATGGTTTCATGCCCACATAACTTAATTGGCAAAACAAGTGTGCAGAACAAAATATTACACTGTTATCCTCCTTGTTATGAAATTCATCTTCTCCCCCTCCCTTCCATCCTCCTCTTTCTCCTGCTCATCATCATCACCATCCTCGTCACCACCACATCAATCACATAATCATTAACATAATCTTCGTTCTATTGACCTAATTATCATGATCATGACCACCATCATCATCCCCGTCTTTCGTGATCACCCTCCTCCTCCTCCTCCTCCTCATCTATTGTTTCGGGGGGGGGGGGGTCAATTTTATCAGGCTTTCTGCAAATCGGTTATAATATTTTAATTGAGAGAGATCAAGAGATCAAGATATTGAGGGAGAGATGGATATAAATAAATGGAGAGATGGAGAGAGAGGCAGAGAGAGAGAGAGAGAGAGAGAGAGGGGGGGGGGGAGAGAAAGAGAGAGAAAGAGAAAGAGAGATCCTACCGTCGTCTCTGTCGGACTACAACCACCACCACTCGCTCGCTGCTGTTTTATTTAACACAGCGTTGACACCATTTGCTGACGGTCGTCCGCAAATGAACGCCAATTGAACTCGTTATTACCTCGACCACTGCTCGCTTTAGATGCTGCTTACTGTTTACTCAAATTAATGACAGCCATTAGAAGAGGATGCGATCCGTCTAGCATCCTTCACCCACGTCCATCTCACATCCAGGCCTGGTGACGACCATGCATATTATTTGAATATTGTTCAAGTGGAAACAATAATGAACAGGAGCGTGTAGGGTAATTGTGATTATTGCGGTTTTATCATGAGCGCCGCATTAAGCATTTGCATCGATTACCCGAGGATAATTCTTCTGTTTTATTACTTTTATCAAGATATTTTATATATGATACAGAAAACTCTGATCGGATGGGGGTAATCATGACATGTAATTTAAGTTTCTACCATGCAAACTTAACAGTTAGTGGGACAACTTTCATCCACTCCTGTTGACTTTCTCAAGCCAAGTGATTATTCGCACAGTTTCTTGCTGTCTGCTGCCTCGACATCACTGGAGCAAAGATACTTTATCCCCGTCACAAGTCACTTATATTTTGTTGACATGTATATCTTTTTTTTCAGAGGATTGTGATACATAATTATGTTATAGTTCTTGCACAATCTAGTATATGCACGCCTCCGTTTCATTCAAAACTCCAATACGTTTCTTATTATTCTTTTTAAATTATGTACTCTCATATGAATTTAATCAGTTTGTATATTGGGCGAAGAGATTAAACACTGTTGTTATATTGACAAAGGTACTTTGGATGGGGAAAATCTAATCATTTAAAACTAGGTTTTTAAGGATTTTGCATAATCTTCTTCCCGTTAGGGGAAGAAGTTTAGTTTAGTTTCTGTTTTGGTTTTAAATCAATTTATATTCTAATTTTTAATCAAGAGGTGTACAGCATTATTCACACTCTGTTATTGAATATGTACATGTGTATAAATAGGGATATTAGGCGAAAAGGTATCTAATCCCTTAAAATGAGATTTAAACAAAGATTTGCATAATCTTTTTTCCAGTCGGAGGAGGAAGATGATGGAGGGGGGTGAAAGGTGAAAGGGGGTTAGAGTAGGAATGGAAGGTGACGTTGGAGTATGTGCGGGAAGGAGAGAGGATGGTGGTGGTGGTGGGAGGGGGGGGGGGGGGTGTTTATACTCCCATCGCGTATTATTAGATTTTTCACCAACAGCGCTCTTACCTAATGGACCATGTCTTTTTTCTCTAATTGGAACGTGAATGCATATTGCATGCAGATTAGCATACTGGGTTAGCTAATGAGTAAAGTGGGTTTATTTATTGGGATGAAAAATGTTTTGAATTGGAATGAATCGTAGTGGAAATAAAGGGAGATGAACATGATGAAGAGATAGAGAGAAAAAAAAAAAAGAGAGAGAGAGAGAGAGAGAGAGAGATAACAAAAAAGCTAAAAAGAAGAGAGAGAGAGAGAGAGAAAAAGAGAGAGAGAGAGAGAGAGAGAGAGAGAGATAAGAACTAAAAAGAAAAGAGAGAGACAAATTGGGAAAGAGAGACAAATTAGGAAAGAGAGAGGGATAAAAAAAAAGAAAAAGAAAAAAAGAGAGAGTTACAATAGAAGGAGAGAGAGAGAGAGAGAGAGCGAGAGTAAGAAGATAAGAGAGACAAAAATAGGAGGAGAGAGAGAGGGGGGGGGGAGATGTATGGGGGATAGGAGAAGTTGACTTATTTAATCTAAAATACATAGAGGAAGATGTGCATCGAAAATGGTGGAAAGGGTAAACAGGGAAGACATGATTAAGAAGAGAAAGTGTGACGATGAAAGCCAAAGATAACAATAAAAAGGATGAGAGAACATTGTATCAGGTTTCCCGAGGCACCGTCTGGTTCGCGCCAAAAAACAGAGATAACAAACAAAATAATTGATATTGGATTGTCCTGGTTTCTAGGCGACTGCACATGGATGTGACAAAATGGGCCATAGACCTCTGGCATCTCACCAGGGCAAAAATAAACCTGTTTGAGTGGGGGAATACAAAAATACCTCGCCATGCAGAATTTTTCTGTGAACTTGCAGAATTGAGTCCTAGTTGTATGCTTTTCTAGATAATTTCTGTCAAAGGATTATTAAAAGTAACTGTTATGAAATTACGATAATTTGTTATACCCGGCATTTTCGATCAATTTGATGATTAATTATTATCATTTTATCAAAGTTCTATCCCTAAACAAGATATAGAGAGAGAGAGAGAGAGAGAGAAAGAGATTATTGTTGTTTTTTATCTAAATAAATGAAAATGTATCAAAAAGTATAATTTGACGTACAGAAAGACTTAAGTTTATCTTTATACCTATTTAGAACAAACGATATATTTTTAATTTGCTTGTAATCAATGAATCCATTAGGAAATAATGGGGGAAAAACACTCTATTAATTTGTATCTCGTGTAAAATAATGTTCAAAGTAGACTTACAATTAAAAAAACTTATCATACGTTCTCTCCGTCTACAGTATTTACCATTTACTTCACTTGCCTTCTACAGTATCCTATTGCTATCACAGATCTTTTAGAATCAATAAGATTTTGCTTGATATTTCACTCGAGGTCCTGCTAGTGTTAAAGCCACGTACGCCACGCCACAGAAGCATCGTCACGTTAATCAATAACACGCAACGGGTCAATGTAAAATCTGCCCCCCTCCCCCCCCCCCCCTCCCCCCTCCCCCCCCCTCTCTCTCTCTCTCTCTCTCTCTCTCGCTCTCTCACTCTCTAACACTCTCTCTCTCTCTCTCTCTCTCATATATCACGCTCTCTCGTCCTCACTATCTCTCTCTCTCTCCCTTTATCTCTCTCTCTTTCTCCCTCTATCTCTCCTCTATTTTACCTCATTTCCTTCCCCTCCTCTATTATTCTTTCTCTTTCTCTCCCCTCTCTCTTTCTCTCTCTCTCTCTCTCTCTCTCTCTCTCTCTACAAGACTACATGAACCCCGATATTTCTATAATCTTATTCCCCCCATTCCCCCTCTCCCCTTCTTCCCCTCTTTCTCTCATCCTTGACGACGCAGCCTAGAGGATGCGGCGGGAAGAGATGATGGCAATCATTACCGTCCCCTTGGCAACGGATAATTGATAATGGAGAGGTCAGATGGACAACGTGTAAAGCTAACAGAGGAGACGATCTTAGATGAAGATAAGTGAAGAGAGCTTAGACCTTGAGTCTCTTAAATGGAGAAATGGACAACGGAAGAAAGAAGGCTGTCAACAAAAGCTGAGAAATTTCAAGGAGATTGGAAACGAGATGCTGAAGGTTGAGCATCATCCGGATGAACAATGAAAGGACGCAGAAGGACAGATAAAAGGAAGAGATGAGATATACATGTCAGGAAAACGTCTACTTCTTCTAGATCTATTCATACTTCTACATCTACAACTTCTACATCTACTACTTCTACTACTTCTACATCTACTACTTCTACTTCTACTACTTCTTATACATCTTCTACTTCTACATCTACTAATACTTATTCATCTACTACTTCTGCATCTACTTCTACATCTATATCGTATCTACTTATTTTAGTTACTTCTACTTCTACATCTACATTTAATACATCTACTTATAGTTCTACATCTATATCTACTACTTCTACTTCTACTTCTCCATCTACTACTTCTACTTCTACTAATACTTCTACATCTACTACTTCTAATTCTAAATCTACATCTACGAATTCTTCTACATCTACATCTACTACTACTTCATCTTCTACTTCTACATCTACTACTTCTACATCTACTACTTCTACGTCTACTTCTACTTCTACTACTTCTACGTCTACTTATACGTCTACGTCTACTTCTAAATCTACTTATACTTATATTTCTACATCTACTTATACAGCTACTACTGCTACATCTTCTTCTTCATCCACATCTATTTAACCTTATACATCTACTTCTACTTCTACATTTATTACATCTTCATCTAATTATAATTCTACATCTACTACATCTACTTCTACATCTAATTCTACTTCGAAATCTACTACTTCTTCTTCTACTTGTACTATTGCTTCTTCATCGTCTACTTCCTCTTCTACAAATGCTTCTACTACCAATATTACTACTATTGCTACTGTTACATCTACTTCAGCTTCTACATGAACAATACTACAATCACCAGTACATCTACATCTACTATATCTACATCTACTATATCTACATCAACATGTACATCTACTACTACATACTGCATCTAAATGAAACGCTTGGTGTGAAGGGGAGAGCAGAAGTGAATGACATTCTCATTTAATGACATAGATGATGAATTATTTTAATGCAACTTGTCAATATTCAGACATAATTAATTTGGCATAGCTCTCTGTCTGTGAGGTCCACGGTGTACATGCCATGTCTCACATTGGCAAATAATTCATGGTGTTCTCTAGATACAGACTTTAATCTGATTCTACTACAAACAAATATTTAAACAAACATGAATTGTGCAGCCTTTTCGCTTCCACAAAAACAATTATTATGTACATGTATGTTTTATCACTGTGAATATGAAAATATGCTGATTGTGATCCAGTTGTTCTCTTTTCGGGGCAAATGCTGGTATTTGTTTTAGTGTTAATCTCCTAAGGGGTCTGTGGTGATAGACTAGATTCTAATGTGATGTGTGCAGTCTGATGCGGGGTTCAGATGGAGGACAGTGTGGAGTGTTTTTCTGATGGAAGATGGAGAGCAGGATGCGGGGTGGAGGATAGACTGTCAGGTTGGAGGAGGAGAACGACATAGAGAGGTACAGAGAGAGAGAGAGAGAGAGAGAGAGACAGACAGATAGAGAGAGAAAGAGAGAGAGAGAGAGAGAGAGTATGAAAGTAAACAGAGAAATCAAATGTGTATAGAAAACATAGACCATATAGATTGGCAAGGAAAGAAAGAAAGAGGGGGAGGGAGAGAGACAGACAGAGAGAGAGAGAGAGAGACGGAGGGGGAGAGAGAGAGAGAGAGAATAAAAAAGAAAGATAACAAAATGAAGAGAGAATCAAGATATGGAGAAAACAGGGACAGATTAGGGAATAATGAAACGAGGAAAAAGAGAAAGGAAAACAAGAGAGAGAGAGGGAGAAGGGGTAAAATAGAAGAGACAAAGATAGAAATAGATATGGATATGATTTACAGAGGGGGGGGGGGGGAGATGATGAGAGGTGAACCAAGAGGAGGCGAGAAAAGAGGGAAATTGCTATTTCCATCTTTTCGCTTGAAGTGATCCATCTCTCAGGTTGTTTCTCGCTCCAATCGATGCGAGGTGTCGGAATAAGTAGCTTGTTTGCCCCGTACTGCGATCATGACACAACCGCGTGCCAGGTATGGAGGATCGAGACCTATAAATAGAATGAGCTTGCCATGGCCTTGTTTTCTGGCGCGTTAACAGGTATCCCTTGAGAAAACAAGAGATAGAGAAGAAGATCAACAATATTGTCTTTTCTAAGCTTCATTACATTGTGTGCAACATGCAAAAAGTCTGGTGAAATAAACATGATTATTGGAAGTATATGTTATATCATCTCCTTTATCTTTCTCCTATTTCATTCTCTCTCACTCTCACACACACACTCTTCCGTGCTCTCGATCACTCACTTACTTACTCTCTCCCTCTCTCATTCTATCTCTGTAACACTCTCACTTTCTCTCTTGCATTTTGTCACCCCCTCTCTTTCCCTCAATCTCTGCTTCGCACTCTTTCTATCTCCATCACTCCCTATCTCTCTCTCTCTCTCTCTTTCCCCTCTCTCACACCTTTAAATACTGGACAATTAAAACACGCCTGTTAATAACTCTGTTCAAATATTGTAGGCGTATGGACTTTATTAATGGTCAAGGTAATAGGGATATGTCCGTAAAAAACAACAAGACTTCTGTTTAATTAAACAACAGATCTCCATTTACAGAGTGTTATTATCCCCCATCTCTCTCTCTCTCTGTATCTCTGTCTCTGTCTCTCTCTATCCTCCCAAAATGTCCTCTGAGACTCGGTCTACATGACAAACCATGCATGCAAGACTTGTTGATGCAGTGATCAAATATCTAATATTGACTAACTGCTTCGTAAGTAAACATTTGATGTATTTATATATTTTTATGTGAAACCATACAAGTATCTCTCTCTTTCTCTCTCCCCCCTCTCTATCTCTCTCTCTCTCTCTCTCTCTCTCTCTCTCTCTCTCTCTCTCTCTCTCTCTCAGTGAGAAGAATAACAATAATACGCATTTATATATAGACAGAAATAAACCAAATTGACATATGATATTGACTGTACAATTTTTTTTTTTATTTCTTGTGCTGAATTTATCTTCCAAAGCATAATATACGACAATCCATTTTCAGCCAATTACGTATAACACAATACATTTATATCAACATGTTAATCACACATAAAACATTGCTGCGATTTCAAGCATTTCTCCTATTTTGAAACAACATGGTAAACAATCACATGAAACATACATTAGTAAAACAAATCATATACACTTATGAAATATTAGTCAATTCATATTACATGGTTATAAATGAATATGCTGAGTTATACAACTTGAAATTGTTCTTATTACAATGTTTGTTGCAAATCACAATGGTTAAAAGTGGTTTGAAATGACACATCTGAATGGATGTACAGCATTTATAATGGACTATTTGTCTGGAAGTCTAGAATCACTGAATGCTCAGTTAGCTTTTGTTTTAACATTTTAAAGTAGGCCTATATATCAGAACAAAATGTTATATACCAGTTTACTAACATATACACATTTATATATTTTTCTTTCCTGGGGACCTAGTGATGAGGTATTCCATTAACCTTTTATTCATGAATGAACTACAATACTTGGAATCCAATCTGCATATATTACTTGTTGCTATGTCAGGGGAAAGCCTCTTGCAATCTTTCGGCTGTCAAAGAACAACTTTTGTTCAAAAAGTATGCGTAAAATTTAAATGTTAGTAAACCTGTCTATTGTGTCATTATGATGCAAATTTTGTGAATATAGCTGTTACAATTTCATGAATTAATCTGTAAACTGATATATCTAAATTGGACAATCCTTTAGATTGTATTTTTATCACATGTCAAATATGGCATAGGAAATAATTAACAACTGATAACTATACACAAGGCCTAGAAAATCAAATAACTTCAAAATCCGAACCCTATTTTCAAATGAAAGACTAAAGGTTACAGATTACAGATGATCAACCAACCCTAGGTCAACCCTAACATCCTTGAATGTAGTAGGTGAGCAAACACGTGATAACAGCTAGTAAAATACAATGTACTTCAATGACTGCAAAAACAATTTAATTATCAAATGAACTCGTTATCGACCTCAACCTGGGTTCACATGGTTGAATAAGTAACTTGAGAAATACATGTCAATTAGGCAGATCATTCTGATGGAAAGCTCATGACATGTCTGGGGAATAAAGTCTGTAACAATTATATTATTTTCATTTAAAGGTATGAAAGTCATCAAAAGACAACATTTCTCAGAATATAAATTTGGCCAGTATGACTACTCAGCATAACTTAAATTTGCTTAGAATCGTTGTTTGCCATAAAATATGGTGCATTTAAAAAATCAACTCTCTTTGGAGTTTAAACATGATCATGATCATTTCAATTTTGTACCTATTGATTTCTCTATGAGGTTTACCTATCCTCTCAAAATACTGAACAAGATTACAGTGTAGGAGCTCCAATCTTTTTACGCTTTTCGCTTCTCAGTATGTTGGGCGTCATACTTCTGTTTTCATATTAAGAACCATACATGTGGATGCTAAACAATAACATAATGAACAACATTACAGTGCAAGGGCCTCATCCTTTTTATATTTTTCGCTTCTAGGTATGTTTGGCATCACACTACTACTGTTTAATATGGTAAGAACAATGGATATAGAGGCCAGACAAGCAACAATATATTATTTTAATTTCATTTGAAGTGTTTTGAGCAACTAAAGACAAGGCCATCATATGGTTATGAGAGCATCATATGACCTGGTCATGTGACACCCTCTGTCAATGATATATTGACTACATGTAAATCATGACACGCATACCAGCAACAATATGGATATCTTGAGGTTATTGTATTTTATTTATTTATCTACCATCAAATAATCATTTGCATCATCATGTCAAATATAACAAATAGAGGGTATTTGATATTATTGCATGAAATTTATTTGCCATTTCACTCAATTTTTCAACAAGAACAGGATTATTATTTCTTCTTAAACCTTGCAAAAGACCTAAACCCTCTTTGACATTTATCCTACATTACAATGGCAAGAAAAACATGCTACACTCTGTGGATTAATAATAGAATAGTACAGTGGATTGGGTCATATTGAATGATTTCTTAATTCATTTCATTGAATTGAAAAGAAATCAAACCACATTATATGTGCTATCCTTTTCATGAATTACAAAGTGTTAACAATCTCCTTTTCAACAGGGATCCCTTTATGCACCTAATGATATGGCCTTTTCAAGGTAAGCCTTTCCCTAATATATTTCCTTTCTGGCTAAATGAACAGTACCTGCATCATTTTAATTATGGTAATAAATTAAAGAAGCTTAAATCATGAAATTAGAATTATGTATTAACTGTGGACGACTACAGATAGCTGACCTTCAGAAAGACAAGGTTGCTACTAAGTCACGTTTGTCTGTACATGCCTAATACAGGATTTGTTTAATTGGGTATTTTGGTAACATTTGAAGAAAAACAATGGTCACATATCCTGTCATCTGATTATTGTTTATTCACAAAATCTCTATTCAGTTTGGTTTGTGTGGCTTCAATAATGTTAACCCGTAGAAAACTAGATTCTTTCATTCCCATATGCTTTAATACAGTTTTTAGGAGCCATCCGGTTCCTGTGTTCAGTGTGTTAATTTCTTGGATAAAGCGTATTGTTTTAAAACTTCCATTATTTTGTCTGAACTCTTCTGCCCACAGTGTTTTGTTAGGAATCTAGAACTGGATAATTCCATTTAGTTCTGATAAAATTAAAAAGTAAATGAGAAACACAAAATTCCATTTAGTTCAGATAAAATTGAAAAGTAAATGAAAAACACAAAATTCCATTTAGTTCAGATAAAATTAAAAAGTAAATGAGAAACACAAAATTCCATTTAGTTCAGATAAAATTAAAAAGTAAATGAGAAACACAAAATTCCATTTAGTTCAGATAAAAGAGAAAAGAAGATAAAAGAGAAAAGTAAAGGAAAAACAAAACTGATATGAAGAAGTTGACTCTAAATGTACTGTGTAAGAGAACTCTTCAAATGTAGCAATCATAATATATCACAATCCCATTTCCTTTGTTAAAAAATCATTCATCCCCCCCCCCCCCCAAACAGAAATGTCAAGAATGTTGACTTGTCATGAATGTTTATTTATTGGTGGAATTCCACAATGATAAATTGCTATTGTTATGGCACCACATGCAGGAAGTGGGATGAGCGGCACTATAAACAGTTAACAACCAAATTATTCATACCCTAATTACCAATTTGTGTCATTTTAAAAGTAATTGAAAAATTGATTTGTCATGATTGATGTTTCTTGGGAATGTGACATATTAACAATTACATCTAAAAGTATTCAACAAAGAGCCTCAATTCAACCAGTCTACCTTTCATTCTTGAGTGACGACAAACACAAAAAACATCAAGTTTACAAGGGGTATGGATAATTTAATTGTTAACTGTATATTTCCCTTTGACAAAACACCACCCCCACTTTTCCTGCAGCTTATATTTCCTGTTTTTACAGGCAAAGCAACCACATGCAGATCCCGATATCCTGATGAATTGTCTGATTCAAGCCACAAGGGCGTCTCATATACATGAATACACAGTTAATGCCATTTTGGCACCAAACAGACAATGTTATTGCAGAGTAAAGGCCCTTCTGGCTCTCAGCAGATCTGGATAATACAGGATGAAATGATGATGTCATAAATGTACTCTCACATTTTAAGACATGAACTTTCCTCACCTCTTTGATATTTCACAACCTTGCATTTGAAGACGTTTCGGTTGACCTAAAGTTCAGGAGAGTGAAGGTCCAATTAACAGACCAGTGAACCACCAGACCGAAGAACCAACCCAAGACCAAATCATACTGTTTGTATTTTAGAGTGATTTAACCTCATGGACCATCGATCTTGTCAGTGAACCAATCTTCTGACTAGGTTTATGAAGGTCTGCATGTCAAACCTGCTCTAGTGACCACCTTTGTAGAAAGACCACCAGTCTTGTAAAATTGTAAAAGACCCCCTCTTCTGTTGTTCCTATTGATAGATGTTTCTCACTGAAACATAATTATATAGATTAGAAGGAGCCTGAACATGAAGACCATCTGCCTATTACTACCGATATCATCATCATCTTATTCTCCCTCTGCTATTTCGGAGATCAACGATCGTCAAGGAGTCGAGTGGTTTAAGAATTTGACTTCAAATGCAACGGGTGTGGTTTCAATCCCCAACACGGCACTAATGTCCTTTGGCAAGATATTAATCTACATTTGCTACTCCATACCCGGGAGAAAAATAGCGATCTAGTAGGATATAACATATAAGAAATACCCAATTAACTTCTACATATGAACAATCTCCCACACATACAAACAAAAAAGAAAACCTTCAAGTTTGTTTTGAAACCCTCTTCCTAAGCCTCATAATTATATACAGATATAATTAGAAAATAGCGAATAACAGTTGCTGAAAAAATTTAATACCTGTGAATGTGCAAACAACATTTATCAAGAGAGAAGGATTGCTCGGGGGTAAAACCAAAAGAAACCACGCATAAATGTGTTTTCAAATGTCAATGTGACAATCATCATAACAGAAAAACATTTTAAAGAATGTTTTTCTCTCAAGGGAAATTATTTTATGGCTCATTGGCTTATTCTTCATCTCTCTCTCTCTCTCTCTCTCTCTCTCTCTCTCTCTCTCCTACATGACTAAAAAGTTTATGGGAATGCAGTTATTGCAGCTTTGATTGTCTTGTTCTTCTTCATCTTCTCTTGAATAATAGAAATGATAAGAAAAAAAACCCCAAGGAAAACAGTTCTGACGATGAACTTTGCTTTTCCATTTATCATTGATAATAACCCCTCTATAACCCCCATTAATTCCCACTCATTCAATATTTAGACTCAAACTGAAATAAGGGGACAATCCATGAATGCTTAGAAATATGTATGAGGTCAAATTCTAAAAATACTTCTGAATGATAATTGCTCTCTCCACAAAGCAAACATATCATAATTGTGACAAAGGCAACATTGAGGCCGCACATTCTTTCATTTCAAAGAATGTTTGATAAAAATAGACAAGATTATCCTTTCAATGTAGCACCTCTGTTACAAACGTGGTACATCTTTACATCTATTTCTTTGATTAGAACAAAAAAATTCGACCTCATGAATAGTTTGCTAAGAATCATTAATATTTTTTAATCCTGAGGATTCTAAATTATAGAAAATAAAAGGGATTAAAGACATCAAAGAGAATCACAGAGAATGTGGAAGTGGGAACATATATTTACACAGTATGAATGCATGCAGGTATGTGTTCAAAGTGCACTAAAGTACACAAAGGGGATTTTTGTTTATTCTGTTTTGAAATCATGCATGGGAAATTGTTCATACATGGTGTTTGATCTAGCTAATCGCACAATACATTGGCAAATATTTATGATGCTCTTTCACACACAGTACTTTAAAGGCCAAATATAGTCATTGCACATTTCAAAGTAGATCCTGCGTAATAATACAATATGATTCCGTTCATATTATGCACATAGGCAATTTAAAACAGATGTTTACCTGAAAATAGTTTGTGTAAATATTCATTTGGTAGGGAATGTCAAAACAAATAAAGGATTAATTTAGAAAAAACTGGGAATTTTAATCATTCACGTCCAGTGTTCCTAGATTTTTAATTAAGGAGAATGTTGATATTGTCTCTTTAATAATAATAATAATAATAATAGTGTAAACCTACACACTAAGAAAAAATGGTGCAACTATGCACCTTTAGGGGTTCAAACCGATGCAACAATAGCAGCACCTTTAGGGGTTAAATCCTGCACCCTTTTTAAAGGTGCAATCCTGCACCCTTTAAAAGGGTGCCAGATAGAACCTTTTAGGGGACATGTTAGTACCCTTTATGGTTCAATCCTGCACCTTTAGGGGTGCAAACCGATGCAACAATAGCAGCACCTTTAGGGGTTAAATCCTGCACCCTTTAAGGAGGGTGCCAGATTGCACCTTTTAGGAGACATGTTAGTACCCTTAATGGTTCAATCCTGCTCCTTTAGGGGTGCAAACCGATACAATAGCAGCACCTTTAGGGGTTCAGTCCTGCACCCTTTAAAAGGTGCAATCCTTCTTCCATACTTGAGGAATACTCGTGATATTTGCTCGTACACAAATACATATTAAACATGCATGTTGTTTATTGGTTAGTAATCATAATAATAAATTTATCTATTGCTAAAACGTGAATGTAATTGTAACATGATCAGACAAAATAATATATTTGTTTAATGATTGCCGATGGAAAATTCAAATCACAAAATTGATGTGCATTGTCATAATTTGTTTAACAAATCATGATAAATGTATTTTTATGTGGACACGTGTAAAGTAATCATGAATATGCATGCAATATGCAAAATTTTATTTTGCACCCTTTTTGGGCGATAGGGTTCATTTTTGTAGGAAGGGTGCAAAATCTTATTTTGCACCCTTTTTTTAACCCCTTTTCCTTCAAAAGGGTTCATTTTTATGTAAAGGGTGCAAACTCTTATTTTGCACCCTTTTTTGCACCCATTTTTCTTAGAGTGTATAGATGAACACACCATCCAGGGACGCTCATGGCGCTTGATAATGCATTATTTATGTACTTTTACCATGTTTCTGCTATTTGCTTAGGAGGATAGAGTTATAAAGAAATGAGTCCTCCTTCAATGATTCTCACGCTTGACAAATTTCATTTAATCTTGAATTGTTTGTAATGTTGCGCTCTGTAAATGTGTTCCTGGAAAAATAATTAAAAACAACTTTTTCATCTGAATGAACTTGCTTTTTATCAAATAAAATACAAAATATGAAAGAAAAAGTTCAAAAATCTCCTTTTATGCACTCTTTATTAATTTTTTTTTAAAGAAATAAAAGAAACACATAAAAAGTACCATGATGAGTATTAATAGGGGTTGTACTTTGCACTTGTGTATAGAGTAAAAATTGCACAATGCCTGAACCAAGAGGCCTGAACTGATAAAATAAAATTGTATAAAGTACACAAAAATACCCCACCAAAATGAACTTTTAAACTCTAATGAGAATTGATATAACAATATTTGTTTCCAAATCCCCAAAACTATATACAAACTGTGTGCTGTATAAAAAAAAGGTAGACGCGAGGGGAAAGAGAGAGAGAGAAAGAGAGAGATGGGGGCAGACAAAAAGACAGGGATAATAATACAGAGGGAAGGGTAGATGGAGGGAGAGGGGAGAGGGGGAACCTGAACATATTGTGGATGGAAAAGCAAAGAAGAAAAGAGGCAGATGACAGTGAGAGAGAGAGATAGAGAGAGAGAGAGAGATTTATATTTATATATATATATATATATATATACACAGACAGACATATAGACTGACAGAGGGAGAGATAGACAGACATACAGACAAATAATTCACAGATATGCAATGTTATATATCACTTCTGGTTATGTCATCTACATGACCCCCTAGGCCATCATTGATCAGAGGCTATCATATCTTATTTTGATACCTGGATTTCCTTGACACTTCAATACATAGACAAATTGTTTTTCTTTGTGTTTGTATCTTTTCAAAGCAACGTCTCCATTTTAAACCCTGGGGGAAAGAATGTCTCAAACTTAAATACATTAGGTTGATATCAATTTTTCTTCAGTCATATAATATTAACAATATGTACCATTTATATAGAATATAACATCAATGCAATACAATAAATCTTGAATGTGATACATTATTGTTAGAAATTGGAGAAAGGATAAATGATTGCACAACCCACACTACAATAGCGTTCATATAACACTACAGATAGCAATCATAATACAGATTTTTTTTTTTTTTTTAAACCCATCTCTATGCAATATCTTTCCAATACCACTTGTCAATGCTTGTTCATATATATGGCACAGTATACTTTTCTCTATTCATCCCTTACTCTTACCCTATCATTCCCTTATTCCACCCTTATCTTCTCCTTACTCCATCTTTAACTTTCCCTTACTCCACTTATCCCTTATACTCTTCCCATATCATTACTTAATATCTTACTCTTACTCCATCTCAATCCTTTCCTTACTCCCCTCTGCACTGTTTTCCCTTTATTCCACCTCTATCCTGCCCCTACTTCCATTATCTTGCCCTTCCTCTGCTCCCTTCTTCACTTATTCTTCTTCCATTATTCCCTTACTCAACCCCTATCATTCTCCTACTCCATCTCAATCCTTCCAATACTCTCCTTATTCACTCTTACTTCGCTATATTCTTCCCATACTCTTCCCTTAATCTTCCCTTACTCCACCACTATCCTTGCCTTACTCCACTCCTATCCTACCATCTCCATCCAGCATCTTCCCCTCCTCATCCCACCACACCCCTTTACCCCCTCCCCTTGGGTAATCCAGAACATTCTCTCCTCTCAGCCATCAGACAGTTTTCACCTGATTGCGTTTGGCCGAGAGGAACAACCAACCAGCAACCAGACAAGATATAATCCAGCCCCTCCAAACCCACTCATACGGAATCTGCTGGCCAAAAGTACATTAACATCATACCAGGGCGGCAGAGAGCATGTTCCCACTTACAAACGTACTTGATGGGCTTGAGTAGAGCAGGGTGATACTGTTCCAGGAGCCTTGGTAGCTCAGTGGTTGGTAAGCATTTATCCCATAACCTGAAGGTACCTGGTTCAGTATGTGCCACTGCTGTTTTGTTAGGCCTTAGTCTCCTACTGCTTTTGCTTCAAATATTTGATGGATTTAATATTTTACCTATTTTCTAAAAAAAGGAAATGTATATATTTAAAGATAAGCAACCACAGGATCTACAACCTTAAGTCCTATCTGAACGGACTTAGTAATTGAGGATCGATGCCTTACCATAGGGACACTATCACATTGAATTAGTTTTGAATCTTTGACGGTTAAAATATTGGAAAAAACTTGTCTTCACACAACTCTAGGTAAAATGTATCCATGGTTAATTTCTCATACTAGTCACATAATTATTAATATCAACCCGAGACCCATCATACACTAGACTTCTTCTTCTTCCTCTTCTGTAGACGTACAGGCCAGGCCATGATGTTGGTGTATCTAACTTAAACCTAACCCCCAAATCAATCACAACCCTATCCCTATGGTCTTTAACTATCTAAACTCAAGAGGAAACAATTGATCTTCCACTGGACATGTTATACTTTCTCTAAAATCACCTCTTTTCTGATTTAGT
Source organism: Strongylocentrotus droebachiensis (assembly GCA_035222895.1). Lineage (NCBI taxonomy): Eukaryota > Metazoa > Echinodermata > Echinoidea > Camarodonta > Strongylocentrotidae > Strongylocentrotus > Strongylocentrotus droebachiensis. The sequence goes on from JAVYIG010005649.1 coordinate 60,675, forward strand.
CCATAATTCCATACGCTTCAACTGAAACCACTGTTCATGATGGACAGTCACACGTCTTTGTTGATAACATCTTTCACTCTACGTTTCATTCCGCCAGTCTGAACAGCTTAGGGGGGAGGGGAGGGGTGTGAGATGCGGAGAGGGAACGCCAGCGGGAGACGAAGGAGGATGGTGTCTGTGGTTGGGAGGCATACAGAGTGATTAGGCATGGACCCTGATAATGAACATCCAATTATCTCAGCTTGCATCCCTCCTAGGACAATATTAGGAGCCGTTTCCAAAGGTTCACTTCAAGGATCAACAACAAAAAATGATATTGCCTTCGTCTCATAATGACCAGCTAGTACCCTGATTACATGTGAAGGACCCGCTTTCAGTGCTATGTATAATGCATTTTTATTGCCTTTCTCCAACCCTTCAATATCGCCTTAATCATCCTGCAATATTTGCCGTCCCCATCTTGCCTTAATGAGTTAGTCTTGTCAGATCCCTTTTCCTTCTCTCTCCCACTGCCTTTTCCAACCCTTTAACATTACCTTAATCATCCGTTATTTTCCCCCTTTCTTCATCTTGACTTAATGAGTCTTATTTTAATTCCTTCAACCCTTTTTAATTCCTTGAGCGCCGCCTCTCTTAACCCAGTAAGTTTGTTTCCTCCTCAAGGCTATTATCAAACACTCCCTTCCTCTCCTATCAACTCTTATTGTCACCCTCTCCTCCTATCTCCGACTATTTTTATTTCCTCTCCCGGGATTCCATTCATTCCCTCCTTACAAATCTTTTACAACATTATACCAATCTTTGATCACTTTTTCAAGTGGTACTTCACATGAAGAAATTGAATAATGCTTCACCACTTTTATATAATTATATGTATACAACATAAAATACTGCCTTAACAAAAATGTACACTCCGATACGATACAACATTGTAGGAAAAGGCACAGTTTAATTTTACTCATGGCACAAGACACCACATGGTTTAACCAGGGTCCATGGTGATACAATACCAGTTTTCAAAACGTGATGAAAACAAAAGACTTCTTCAGTCAGAATGCTCCGCAGACGTTGCCTAGCACGTGATCGTGACATATTATCAAGAAGCATTCCACTTCTAAAGATCCTTGCCCTTTCTGTGCAGGTGTCCTTTCTAGAGAGGTGATCCTATCATACCTGCTGATGCAGTGACAGTCTGAGGATAGCAAGGTCCAGCTCAGCATCCCTTGTGTCAGTCATAACATCCACCCTCTCAATGATGGAAATCACTTTGGATAAACCTGGAAAAAGAAAAAGAAAAATAATTATTTGTGTCTCTAAAAACACCATTGCTTTTTCAGAGAACCCCTTTCCTGAAGCCAGAGAAACACAAGAAACAATAAATGATTAAAAAAATAAAATAAAAATAAACAGAATAAATAAATAAAAAATAAACAAACAAACAAATAAATAAATCAATTACAAATAGATAAATAAAAAGGTTACCTGTTTGTCTCAAGAGATCCAAACTCATTGAACCACTTTGATAAGCCTGGATAAAGAAACAAAAGAAAGAAAAATGAAATCATAATATGTTTCTATCAAAACATCTATGCTCATTAAATGAACCACTTTCATGAACCTAGATAAAGAAACAAGAGAAGAAAAAAATATAAACTTGTTTCTCTGAAAACATCCATGGTCATTAAAATCTGAATAAAGAAAAAAAAGTAGGAAAAAATCAACAGTTATTTGTTTCTCTCATAAAATCCAAGAGAATCATTTTAATGAGCCTTGATAAAGAAACAAAAGAAAGGAATGAAAAATTAGTAGTGTTGAAGTGATTTACAGCTTCAGCACTCTGTTTGTTTTTCATGGCTGTGTCGACTCTTTATAATAACAATAATATCAAATATATAGGAGCGCTAAAAACAATAAGTACCATAGTTCTTACAAATACAAATACAAAGTAGATCACATAGATCACTGGGGGGAAAGGTAAGGTAAGTTTTGAGGGATCTTTTGACATGAAGGTGGCAAGACAGGTAATTTCCCTTATGGAAAGAGGGTTGCTGTTCCAGTCTAAATTTGGGGATGATATTCGTACCTGATAGGGTTAGATATTTGCTTTTTGGTTTTAGGTTGGGTATGATTTAAGCTGATATGTCAGTATAGTACTGGCTCTTTTTTTGTTTACTTATTTTCATATTTCTATCGTGGAGCAAATTCATACAACCACACAAATCTGAATTATAAAATGGACTAACATTCGAATGAAACACTCCACAGTTTCCTTTCAATGGGGAGAAAGAAAACTCCTTTAAGAATTCATTGAATTTCCTTAAGGACAAATACCTCTTTCAATAACACTTGAGAATTTAGAAATAACCTTCAGAAAAATAATAGAATTTCTAAATAAAAGAAATAAAAAGGAATGGGAAGATGGAAAATCAATACTATAATTGAATTTCCAGTCTTATTTTAAGTAATTAGCAACTCAAAAAGAAAAAAACATAAAGGGAAAGGGAAATATACAGAAAAATAACAAAGGTTTATAAAAATAACAATACTGTTTCTCTTCAAGGGCCCCCGAGAGACGTGGCTTTGAGAGTACTTTGAAATTCACTGTTGGCCTACTAAAACACCATCTACCACATCAGATCGCCATGGAAACAGAAGCCTCAAAAGGCAAGTGCAATGATCTACGTCACTAATGACATGACAACCGTCTGCTCGCATCTACCTGTTGAGAAGTTTGTTTTCTCTTGTGCTCTCGGTAGAGAGAGAGGGAGAAGGGGGAGAGAGGGAGAGAGAGGGGGAGAAGAGAGGAAAAGGGTGTAAGGGAGAGAGAGAGAGAGAGAGAGAGAGAGAGAGAGAGAGAGGGGAAGAGGGAGAGAGGGAGAGAGAGAGAGAGAGAGGGAGAGAGAGGGGGGGGGGGGGGGGGAGAGGGAGAGAGAGGGGGGGGGGGGGGAGCGAGAGAAGAGGAGAGTGAGAATAGAGAAAAAAAGAGCATAAGGCTGATAATGTTTCATAAAAGCTACAAAGTCAAATTATTTAATGCTAATGTATTCATTTACTGAAAATTGCAATTATTATTTAGGCACCATATAACAAAAATAGTTGCAATTTTACATCACATATGCAGCATCACGAGTAATGGAGCTTTTAATAATATCATGTTAATAATTTCAAACTCAAAATCATCTGTAGAGTTTAATATTTTTTAGAAATCTCACCTCTATCTCAATATACATGTCATGATCAAACAGAGAATGATCATGTTAATCCTTAAAGAAAACATTCAACTGATTTCAAAATATTGATTCTACATAACCATGTACATATCCTACTTTTGCTGCTTTTGCATAATACTAGACTGGAAACTTTATGTTTTCTTCCTCTCTTACTTATCATTTGAATCCAATATCTCCTATTTTCATTTTGATTGTTTCTCTCTTTTAATTTCTCTCTTGTTATCCCTATTATTTGTTGCCATTCCCCCTTTTCTCTTTTTTCCTTCCTCCTTCATTTTACTGACAACTTCTCTAGATAGTGCTGTTTAACCCTGTCCTATATAAACAAAGATATGTACAGGAATTTCGTCATAATTCAACAATCACTGTGTTTTTATATGGGGGTGGGGGGGGGGGGGGTAATACATGCTTTGCAGTCATTCTGTTTCATATTTCTTCTTCATTCTTCCATCTGTCTCTTTCTCATTCTCTCTTCCAATTTATTCTTCCCTTCCAATCCTCTTCTCTCTTCCATCTCTGATCCTGCCAAATTGTACTTCCTCTTGCTCAATGCAGACTCAAATTGCTTCAATAGTGGCTGGCTTCACACTTTTGCAAGTTCTAGAGAATTTAATACTGGTACTAGAAAACTATGTTTGCAGGGTTTGGAAGTTTGAACAGGTTTCTGTTAATATAGTACATGTATATCCATTATCTGTAATTCATAAAGCTGTGGTTATTACACAGGCTATACTTCCTGCAAGTTTTTGTATAGGCTTGAAATTCTAGGAATTTACATATTCCCAACAATGTAGGTTGTTGTACTTTTGCAGTCTATCTTCTTAAAAATTAAGTTCTGGAAGATACATACTTTCTAATGTGAAAAGGACTAGACACCTACAAATTTCCTATAGGTTTTTGAGGTGTATGAAAATGTACAAGGTGACAACAATTTATTGACATTTTCTGCTGCCTATCTTCCTGACAATTAAGTTCTCAAAGATACAAACATTTTAATGTGAACAAGTTATGTTCTTAAAATTTGTCTACAAGTTTTTGCAGGCCGGAAAATCTCCATTTTGAAAAGCACAACATAGTAGACATTTCTTGCAGTCCATCTTCTTGAAAGTCAAGTTCTCAAAGTCTTCCATCCTTTTGAATATCCACTTCTCAAAGATACAGAACATGTTATGCAAACACGGCTAATTATTGCAAAAGAGTTTGACAAGACAAAAGTGAGCTTATTTGGTTGCTATCTGGCATGTCACCAGGTCTGCCTAAGCCAAACTGGAAGACTTCAATTAGTTATTGGCTGCTGTCAGTAAAACAAACCCAGCCATCCTCCTGTCCCTAAACTTTGCATTTCCGTTGTCATCTTATCAAATTAGCCTGCAGAATGATCTTTTCACTGACATTCCAGGCAAGGTACAGTATTTAAAGGTAAACCAACACTTCACTGATGGTGATAAATGACTATCATGAATTAGGATTCTTTGCAAGGCGATATATTCCTTTAATTTCCAGCTCATATAAGTTCCATAGAAACTTTGGATTCCTTCTCAAAATGTTCCTATTCAGCCTGTTTTACTTATATCCAGTCAATCCTACCATAATCATGATTATCTAACCCATTTGGGGTATGGAACAATGTCAATTCTCTTCACTATAAACATAAACATTTCAAAAATAACATTTAGCCACTCTCATTTTACTATAGAAATGTTAATACTTCTTTCCAAGATGTGATTGATTTGAAAGGAAATTTCAACTGGAGCAGAGATGTCATTTACAGCTTCAAAAACATTACGTTCACATGTTTTTTGGCAATCAATGCCTAGCTTTAATAACATTACTTGCAGATAACCTTTGGCAATTAATGAATGAAATGAATGAAAAGGATGTAAAGAGTTAAAATGTTGACATAGTGAATAAATGACACCTGTGACATTAATGTATTTCAAATAGTATGTCGGATGGGAGACAAGTTCAAGAACTCTCATTTTACAGAAATATTATTGAAACATTGTTTTTTGTTTGCATGACATTTGTGAGCAATTGAGCAGATAAATCACTTCAATTATAGCAAGAACATAATGTAATTCATATATTTCAATCTTAGATAGAACACGACCTTCAGGAGCTAAATATTTCACAGAAAGAATGTTGAAATATTATTTTACATTTGCATGGAATTTGTGAGTGATCGCACAGATGAATCATTTCCTTTCTAGCAAGAAGCTCCGAAGACACAGAGATGTTGTATTTAGACGTTATCATCGAAGAAACATTTATTGCTTCTTTTCTCTTGTCTGAACTTTTTGGGGTTCAGAGGATGAAAGCTGAGAGGAGTGGGAAATTTGTAAAATTCTGGAGGGAGGGAAGAAAGTTGTGAGGTCATATTTCTTGTGGAAATGTGGAATGGGGTTAAGAATATACAGGAGTAGTGTGTCAGATGGTAGCTTTTATAGGCCAGGATTACTCATGTAAGGGTCAAATTTACCCCTGAAATTTGAGAACTACACAAATTTTAAATTAACAGCAGTGTTTTAAGTGATCATTAGTAGAAGCAGAAGAAAAAGAAGAAGAAGAAGAAGAAGGAGAAGGAGGAGGAGGAGAAGGAGAAGGAGGATGAGAAGAAGAAGGAGGAAAAGTAGTAGTAGTAGTAGTAGTAGTAGTAGTAGTAGTAGTAGTAGTAGTAGTAGTAGTAATAGTAGTAATAGTAGTAATAGTAGCAGCAAAAGTAGTAGCAGTAATAGAAATAGCAATAGTAATAGGAGAAGCAAAAGTAATAGCAGTAGCAGCATAATAACTTTCTATTCACGACACATTATTTTTTGCAGGCACTGGATATAGAAACAAATGTCAAATTAATAGCACAACTTAAGTATGACAAGGCCAGGAAAGGAAAACGGAGGAAAGAAGGATAGCTGAACATTGTCATCTACTCGTCGTCGCCACTTGTTGGCTCCCAAGGAGGGTTTCACTTTCCTTCCTTCCTTCCATACTGCTCAGTCATACTAGACCTGTTTGGGTGGATTGATATCATTAGTATTGATGATAGAGAATGGCCAAGGCTCGTCTATTAAGACTAATTGATTGGTCTCTAAGGGCTCCAGGGCTATGACAGGTGAATCGGGTCACAGGTAAATGCCTCAGTAGCTAGCTGCGTTCCTATTAGACCAAGCATAACTTGCCCTCATATATTGTACTGATCAGTGCATCTCAAGGAACATAATGTGAGATGGGAGATTGAGGTTCTGTTTCCATAAGCCCAAGTCAAGCAATCCTCACTTTCTTTAAGAATAGGCCATTTTCATTAATGAATCAATTTTAATGTATATGTCTTTATTAAGTATGTCATTATGAATACTGATGAGGCTGCCCTGGGTAAACAAGACATATTATTATTATTATTATTGATATAGGTAAATGTGTATAAATTTGAATACATTTCGAAAATGGTCTATAATTTGGCTTGAGCTACAAAATTTTAGTATCTAGCTCATTTTCTTGAGAAGCGTTGATCAGTCTAATATCTCAAGCTCCAACTTTTCTCTGGCTAATGTAAACAACACCTCTTGAGACATGAGTGGGTGGAGTATAATGTTCTATCCTTCTGACATTTTCTAGTTTGTAAGTTATTTACCAAATGAAACATATATGTGCAGGATTGCAGCCTTGATCTTTTCATGTTTACTCTCAGGTAATATACAGGAAGCAGTGACAAAAAGTTTGCTAAATGCAGCATTTTTTCAAGGCTTTATCTTTTCAAAAGTATAGAACTAAGGGCTAGGTCCTGTCACTTGGTTCAACATTTGGTATAGCAAAGAATTAGTTCTGGATCAAGGGTCGGAGTTTGGAATTTGACTTGAGTTAGAAATAGACCACAGAACAATTGTTGTACTGTTGTTGCAGCATGATATACGTGTATAGGCCTTTTGATTTGATTTAGAATGCAAGAAATTACAACAACAACATGCAGCAGCCAACAGGGAAAATCAGTGACTCCCGTGCCCCTGTGGTAACAGTGTAAATTCTGAGGTCTTTAAATAGAACTCTTTTTGTAAGAGAAGGAATATATTGCTCTTCACAATTATGCTAAGTTGTAGTCCTTACCCCGTTCTCCCCCCCCCCCCAACACAAGAAAGAAAGAAAGAAACCCCAGAAATACAGCATAAAAGGACACTTTGTTACTTTAAAACAAAATCTGAGATCCTTAAATAGAATTTCTTCTTGTTAAGGGGAAGGGTATATTGCTCTCCACAGTGGGGTTGGGATATACCCCCCAACAAAAACAAAACAAAACAACAACAACAACACCCCCAAAACAAAACAAAAGCAATAAACAAGAGAAAAGTTTGAGTACTCTCTTTAAGATGATTCTTCTGGATGTGACTTGCTAAAGACAAGAAGTCTTTACCCTTTTGAGGAAGCAAGTAAAGCGAATGTCTTGTAAAAGAAACAAAAACCTCCAGAAACCTTCAGTAGCCTTGGCATTCTCAACCCTGTAATAAGACTTATATTCCCTTTCACATTTAAAAGATAACCCAGACACTATTTGAAAATCTCTATATGGAATATACACTGATAGTTATAAAAGGAATTCAATTGATCTACACTGTATGAAAGTGGTTTTCAAGCTAGAAAAAAACAAAAATTGCTGGTTTAGTAATTTTTTTACATTTTTGGTTTGGGGGAGGGGGGGGGGGGGGATCCAGGAAACATCACAAAACGTGAAGAAGAAAAAAAGTCTAAGGCAATTTAAACCTTTTGAAATTTGTAAACATTACAATGATATATTACATAATCCCAACATGATATATCTATGGGCAATATGGTAGGGTAGTGAAATTTGCCCTTGATTTGAGTTTTTGAAATCCTTTACAATCATGGTAGGGGTAAACAAACTTTCTAGGGATGGTGCATTTGTCTTGCTTTACTGTAGGAACAGGGACTTGTAACAGGCGACAAACTAAACACTGAAGTAAGGAAAAGGAAAGTGTCAAGGAAGAAAATCCGGCCAAAAATGAGAAAAATGCCAACGATGTTGCGGGGAAGAATAAGCTGGGGTCAAAGGATAAAGATGGCGGATTAAAGTGATTGTTCTGATTGAAAGGGTGAGAAAGAAAAGACTTCTTCATATTTTTGTTGGGTACTAGACTCTTTGATGTTCTTGTATCGTGCCTAAAAAATAGTGGCTTGTTATTATACCTGTCCAAAAGAGGTTTATCTAAGGATTTTGATGAAGTACTTAACAAATAACACCAAACTTTAAAACAGATAGAACAGGTATTAGAATGCAGATTACTCTAAATTTGGCTCAACTAGAACATGTATTTTGATTTACACTTAGAATGTTTCCCCTACCTCTGTCCAATGTAATGGTATGGAAATGGTCTAAACATTTGTCCTTCAGAATTTGTTGAAGTTTAAAACTTTTTTCAGCAAAAGATGACGATCATTACCACTAGTTCAAAAGTCACAGGCCCTATTTACTACTAACTGAATAGCACTTGATCAACAGAGATTGACTCATCATAAACAGCAATGTTGCTGAGGCAGATCATTGTGTACATGTTTCTTCTGACCAATAAACATTAATTCTACTTTTATGTGTGGAACTATTGGCCTGATTGTCAACTTCAACTAAAGATAACTTTCCTTTTCTGACTGTAACCATGGATAATAGGTCCATGCTGTAACACCATAATCATTTTCATGCCATTTTCAGACTTTCAACAGTCTTCAATAGTATCCGTGAAGGGTATATGTGGGTGGGTGTAAAGAGGAAAATCCTGGGGGAAACCATTCACCCACCAGTTCTCCTCCAAGCGTGAAATCTTTGGAACAGTTCCACATGGTCCAGATACTATACCTTTCACCAAATTCCTAACGGTACTAATCTCTACTATGAATGGACCATCATACTCTCAATCTTCTGGTATGTGACCCGCCCGCCCCCTTACTATCTCTTTAGGTGGAAAGGGTGGAGGATTCGCAGAAGTAGGTCATATACATCGTTTTCAACACCTGCCTATAACGTCTAACCATGGTCTAATCCATGCAAAATACACATATCAACACCGAGAAGGAACCATCCTGAGCCTATGCAGAAGATCGAGGAAATAAAACTTCAAAATCACAAGAGGAACAAAAAATAAACAAATCTTGGTATTTATAGATCTACACTGATCTAGACTATTACCAGTAGAATAGTAGAGCTATAAAAATACCTAACACGTACAAGGGATGATGTGTATTATCATCGGCTGAGAACTGGAAGGAGGAATCTCAATTTAAAAGAATATGATGATAATACTCCTCTGGCTCTCAACAGATGATATGTATATGAATACATGTATTTGCATATCATGTCCATATATTTACATACCATGTCCATGTATTTGCATATCATGTCCATATATTTACATACCATGTCCATGTATTTGCATATCATGTCCATATATTTACATACCATGTCCATGTATTTGCATATCATGTCCATATATTTTTGCCTCTGAAAATTATCTTTCTTTTGTGAAATGTACTTGAGCTTTCAACTTTTAATTTTCCAGAAATTTCCAACAAGTTCATCACATTCTTTACATGAGTGTTCTGTTTCATAGAAGGTGACCTGTGGAGAAGAAAATGGGACAAATTGAAAATCCCAACATTAATGCTTTAAATAGCAGGAATCCCGGATATAACTGGGTGCCCTCAGGTGAGGGAGAAATAAATAACAAGCATTTGGGGAGAATGCGATTTGAAGAAGAAAAAGAGACACTCGTCATTTGCTTGGTATCCTAGATCTAGATGTCTCACAAGAGAGGGATCATGGAAACAAGTTTTGGGTTACAAGAAAAATAAATAAAGTGGAAAAATCACAACAATTCTCTATATCCCGGACTTGCCTTGAAACTCCCTAGAAATGGGAAAAGATGGAAGATTGTATACATTTGGAAGAGGGAGATAAGACCAGAAAGCTCAATTCATTTAATTTTAATCCTGGACTAATCGACATACGTCATAATAGATAATTGATAACTTAAGAAAGGAAAGAGTTTTGGGTGGGATGGCTAGTGTAAGGAGAAAAAGGAATTAAGAGTTTTGGGTGGGAAGGTGAATTGTGTAGGAATAAAAGATGGGAAGTTTTTTAAAGGTGCTTATTCCAGCTGAAGTGCATTGAGAAATAGCGTAAATCTGGCATTAACGGCACTTTAGCAGATCAATGGCCTTTGCATCGGAAAGAATTCCATGCTGTGACTCCATTGACCCTTTCATAGATTACAATACCCATTCATTGGTCCGTTTGAAAGGAATAAGATCTTTTGAGAAGAGATTGATTGAAACTCTCACGGTCTATTTCAGCTGTGAGAGGTAGGAGGGGTATACAAAGCAGGGGGATTAAATAGTTTACGTTGTCGTCTATGGCTCGCTGATTTCTCAAACTTTTACAAAAGTTTCTTAACCTTTGACAAAAGTTTGACGTAACTGTAAATGAATGAATGGAGTATTCTATGTCTCTCCGGTGTCCATTACAATTGCTCCTACTTCAAAATCTATTTTCTACTTTATAGTGTAACCATCACTTCTACAACTACTGCTACTGCTACTTCTACTACTTCTACTTCTTCTACTACTGCTACAACTACTGCTACAACTACTGCTACAACTACTGCTACGTACTGCTGCTACTCCTGCTTCTACCTCTTCTTCTGCTACTGCCTATACTTCTGCTTCTGTTTATGCTACCGCTATTGCTTATGCTAATGCTACTAGCCACTGCACTACTCCTTTCACTTTCATTATCTCCTCAAGGTCCTACTAGTCACATTTGTCAAATGCATTTTGTCCGAAGTCTTTCACTTTTTTGTTATGCTTTGGATAGTCAAGTGGTTTGATCATTAACTGGGGATGTAAAAGTCTCACAAGTTTAAAACATGGTAGAGCACTAATGATATTTTCCTTTCATGATATCAATCAACATTTGCCACTCTCAACCCAGGTGCAGAAAAATAGATACTTGGTGGAGTAAAGTACTAACATGCTATAGCTCTGTATCAGCAACTCAGCTTTAGAATAATAATATTCTAGCGGAAGAGCCTTCATTTACGACAGACGTAAGTGGTCTACAGGATCCTGTTATCATTATTATGATTATAAGTGAAAGTATATTTACAACCTGGTGGACATAAAACAATGTCTTTAAAATTGTAATCCCTCTTGGACAGTCGATCAGTTAACTTTCATGCCTAAAACACATTAATTCACCAGACAGACTGAATTCTCTACAATCAAAAGAATTATGCAGCAGAATGAATTCTAAACAGAAACTTCTCTCACAAATGAGCTGGTTTTGAAACAACAGCATTTTTTTAACAAACCGCTTACCCAAGGATCTCTGTAATCGCTCCTTTGATAATTATCTTGCAATAACTGCCATTCAAGGAAGAAATTCTTCAACAAATTACAAGAGAGGTCTAACAGCCGTCCAGAGCATTCTGGCCAAGAAAGGAATTCTTTAAAGAGCAATTTATTTGAAAGGGAACTTATTATTTTGTTTAATTCATTCTGAGAAATGAGTGTCCATTAGGAATAGTATACCAAGCTATTGGACTATTTCACAGAGCTGAGGATATCGGATAAGAATGATAATTTAAGAAGATACTTGCCACAATTTTTTCAGAATTTCTACTTTTTTCCTTCAATTTCTTAAATCTTATCTATCAAAAAACTCTTGTAACTATATATTTCCTCTCAATTTTTTTTAAAGAGAAACAGTTAAAGAGATAAAATATTATCAGAGATATTATTATTCTCTTCTTTATCATTAAAAAGGAAACAGACCAAGATCTCTTCAGAATGGTATAACTACATTCAATACAACAAAAGACATTTAAAAGACCATCCGGAAATATGACTGACTTAAAGTGGAAATGAGATAAACTGTTGAAATAGTACACCTTATTGGTATAGCAGCATGATAACATGTAATTTTTTTACCAGTGCTCCGATCCAACAAATCAATATTTCTATGACCTTCACCCAATGCTGTAAGTAGTGCGCTAACAAAATGAAACGATGTTATCGCTAAATATTAAGAAAACAGGAATGGGATGTTTGCCTGAGATGTAATGATGGGGGTGTATTTCCCAGCCTGGAGCTAAGGGCCTGGATAAATGTCTTTTTTATCAGTTATGTCTGCGCATGATTATGTGAAAAATGAAAGCATAGCAATAGGCAGTAATTGGGGACAAATTTCTTATAAGCCATTTTTTAAATTTAAATTTCTTTTGCTTTAAAAAACAAACACTTCATTTCTCGTTTACACTTGATTTATTTCCCCTCTCACTATGACTGGTGTGGGGGAAGGGTGTGGGCGGTATTAAAGGGCAAAGATGAGGGAAAACATCAGAAATAAAAGTATGTGAAAAGTTTATTTGTCCCGATTTACGTTACATCTAAAAGTACACGTATTCACCAAAGACCCTAATTCAACCAGTCCACCTTTAATTCTTGAGTTACAAAAAATATAAAAACAGTAAATTTAAAAGGGGTATACATAGATTAGTTTGCCATTTTCACAATTTTTGATGTAATTCTTCCTTTAACCTGCCACTGGTTTTCCCCTCTGTGTCGCACAACCAATCCCTTTCTAAACTTTCTCCCTGGAGTCTGATTTGGCAATCAAGCCTGTCAGACATTTGCCTTGTGTCTTCCTCCACAGGTTCCACTGCTTCTTCCTGAGTGCTTTCCTCCTCAAAGCACACCAAAATCCCACCAGGAAACCGCTTTATTTATAGAATTTGTCATTTCCATGCAAACCGGAGCAGAAAGTACCTCAAAAAGCAGCCCTCGAAAAGTTTGCAAAGTCAGAAGGGCTGGGAATGAATGCTGAGTGCATATGATTTTGAGACAAAAAATATCAGAAATGTAGTTATCATTATTAATTATCATTAGTTAAGAAAAAAACTCTTGAATATGAGTTAACAACGTATCAATATGAAACAAGTTGATGCAATAATGGATTTTGTCATATAATTGAAAAGGAAAGTAGTTAAGAAAAAATTCAGACAACTTATGAATATGAAATATTTGATGCAATCTGAACAATTTGTCGTAAAATCAAAAATGGAAGTAGAAATAGAAAGCAGAAGAGTTTTATGTTTTTGGAATTGCCATATTATCATTAACAACCTTCCTCTGAGCAGTTAGCAATTTCCTACAATGATATATCACCATAGAGCTTTCAATTCATAACTATGGGTAGTTCTAATATGGACCTACTACAAAGAGGTATAAGAAGGCCCTATAGTTTTACAAAAAAACATTTGGGGTTACTTAGGGGGGTATCCCTTGTCACATGACCACACTATAAGATTCAAAACAAGAAATGGCAATCACAACGTTTCTGTTTCCTCAGGACTTCCTTAAAAGAGTATAAGATACCAATTCTTATCTTCATCCTTATCTCTCTATTCTCTTGATGTTAACCCTAAAACTTCCTCCTTTTTGACCACTAGAAATGTGTCATAACTTCTAGTTTACAATATATCAAAGGTAGGACTTGTGGGAAGGATATGTAACCCAATTTAATCTTTCTTTCTGACTTTATTAATTTGTAAACGATCCCCTACCTGATCACTAAAATTGTCATATTTTGGGGCAGTATAATTATGAGAAGTGGAAGTAGGAAGATGATATTTCTTCCGGGACATATCATCTTTATCTTGGTTCCAAAACAACATGATTATAAATCTTAGTAGGAAGTAATTAAGACGGAAAGCATGTACTGATAACACTCTTGGGGGAAATTGATCAAGATATTTCATTCTTTCATGAGCTTCCTCTAAAGATCAAACCATGGACCCTTCCAAAAAAAAAATCATTTGTCAAAGGTCAAATTAAGTACACTCTAAAAACTAAAATGTTAAATCTCAATTTAAAAGGGCCGAGGAGTGACCACTCATTCAAAATGTCAGATTGTAACTTTTAACATGCTAGATTCAACCTTTATAGTGTTGGATCCAGCATGTTCAAAGTGTTATTCTACCATTGAGAAAGAGTAGTCACTCCTCGACCCTTTTAAATTGTGATTTAACATTTCAGTTTTAGAGTGTAATTTGGGGTTTTCTGTTGTTGATGAATTTAAAAATTAAATGATAAATATCCATGATCAAACCATGTACCCTACCAAAAAAAAGAATCATTTTTCAGAGGTCTAAGCAAAATATTTTCATTTCTTGATGACATTTAATAAAGAAATGATAAATATCCATGATCAAATTGAAAAAATACTGTCCTGATCAAACATACCAAGTGTCCTTCTGAAGTAGTCAATTAATGAAGACCCCCTCCTTTGTGACTGGGAGGGGGCTCTTCAGAAAGCTGACAAGGGTTTAGGGGTCTCATGGTCGACTCACAAATACAGCTCTATTCTTACTGGAAAATCTCAACATGTCAATTAATTTAGGGCTTATAAACGAAAAGAAAAGAGAAAAAGCTTTATAAAATGGGAAAACACCATTGTCTGGCTATAGGCAGATTTAGCAGACCCCAGGGTAGTTTGAACACTAAAGGAAGACCTAGGTCTGGATATTAATCACTTTTTAATTGTCATTGTGGCCTTAGAGCATCTCTATCATACCAGAAGAACACATTTGATCACATAGATGGCCTTCAAAAGCACATCTTATCTCTATACAGTTCAGATGATCAAAGGAGGGTGTATTGACTATTAAATGCAGTGTTTCACAGGAAAACTGTCAGAAACACACTCTCTCTTTTCTGATGAGGTATGTTGAAAGTATATCAAAGAAAGTGAAAGTGAAATTCGACCTCACATTTTAGGGGGAAAATGTAACTTTCAAAACATTCTAAAAGCGATTCAGAAAAAGTTTACATACGAGATCTTCTACATGTATTTTCTCTCTACATTCTACTTCAATTGACTCAATCATATTTCAGTTCGTTTTGGGGTCAACATACATCTTATCCATCTTTCTTGATGGTACTTTGAAACAAATACAAGTGACGGAATCATAGAAAGTGAAAGTGAGTTTCAGATATGCAAACATAAACACTAAACAAAATATGTTGAGTAGTATAATCCTATGGGTAGTACTTTGTACAGTTCTTGGAATAGCTCAATCATATATGATCATCTGTTAAACAAAATTACGGGGGAGATGGGGCACCCAAATCAAACCTGCGTCCCTGAATAGAGTACACATATTTTGATGAACATCACTTCTTGTTGTTAATGTTGATATTTTGATTGTCAGAAAGTTTTCATCAATGCACCCCTATACTAACAGAATCCTGGATATGCCATTGTGTTGAACAGTAAATCTCATACATCTATTTACTAGCCTCAAGCAAGGCTTGAAAGTGGGACAGTTTTTAAATCTTACCAAATAAAAACATTTTGTTTGAAACAATTGGTGTAATCAAATCATTGCAATATTTCTTGCACAGTCATTTTCTGGAAGATTTATCTTTACTGTTTTCTTACATATCTAACTGATGCACAATGGCAATACAGAGTAACATTACTTTCTGATAGATGGGTGTCATGACCTGCACTAGTCAATAAATTTGGGCACTCATATCTGAGCCAAAAAACTTTTAATAAAACAAAAACATAGAAATCCTAATTCCATGAATCTAAAATATCACAAAAGAGACTGCAGACGAGACTACATGTCTACTCCTATGAAATAAAAGGCACCCACCTACCTACCCATCATGCATCTATGCACTGTCCCTGATGTACCATGTGATTGTGAAGGTGATCTTCTTCTTGTCTCCCGTCATTTCCCTTGGTTGCTTCCTCTTTGCATGGCCAGGCTTAGTCTCCAATATCAGACCCTAGTTTCTGTTCAAAATCATGTCCCGAAACCTATTGCAATGTATACAGGACCAACACTGTCTACCAATCATGTTACTGCATCTTTACTAGTTAAACAAATCATGAATTTAATGAGATTAACTTGAATTGAATTGAGTTGTTGCTACCTTGTTTGGCGTTCAACAATAAGGGGATATAGAGCAACATCGATCTGGCGCTGCTCAGTGGCTGCCGGGCTCACGATCAATTGGGCAAAAAGAATTTCCATTTTCGGTTAAACTTAATAAAATTTGGAGTGGACTTTAAAAGATTATTATTATTAGTAGTAGTAACCTCATTTTTTTCTTCACCATTTTATTTCTGTGAGGTAGCTTTACCCATTAAAAGATGTAAAACAGAGTTTTTAAATATTTTCAACATTTGCCTTCTTCATAAAAAGTCATGGAAAATCTACAAACAGAAAGATGACAAAGATTCCTGAAAATAACTAGCCAATAAAGTAAAATAATCTCCATCTTGTAAATACATTCATTGTTTGTTTTCTTATTCTAATTTTTAATTTGTTATTTAATTCACCATATACGCCTGTATATTATCAGTTCCCCAATTTCTAATGTCTATCTATTTTTACACTATGAATCCTACAAGCAGGAAAATTCATTTTCATATTCCATTACTTTTGTAACTACTAGTTGAAGGTTTGCTCTCAAATCATAACTTAAGTGCTAAAGTTTTTCTTTCCTCAAAAATCATATATGCAACATGTAAGCCTATTCATTTTTTATCTCACAATGAACTCACAGTAAAAGGTTTATGACCCTGGAAAGGTTTAGATCATTCAAAAAACTTTAGTGCTTGTTATTTTAGTATGTTTGTGAACAATAAAGTTCACAGCAAAACTTCTATATCTGGCCTTTCTTGATCTTGGTACCATAATTCATTACATTTAATACAATCCAATTTGTTCTTCACTCCTTGTAAAAAGCACATTATAATTATATAAATCATACAAAATAGCAAATATTAACATCGTTTTAGGGGGAATGCAAAGGTAGAGGGGGGTGGGGGGAAATCAGAGTCTATATATTTAATAATTTTCTCACGCTCCTCTCGACAAAAATATCCTTATACATTTATAAATGCATCATTAAACAAAAAAATCCTTAACTTTTTCAAAAGTGTATTGTCTCATGCCTTGGTATTAGCATGGGCAAATAAAGTCAGGTATTTATTCACTCACACAAGTACAGACATGCTGAAATTCAGAAACAAATAATTCATGTGTAATATCATATCATAACAGTTCATTTTCATACACCAAACAAACTTTGCAAACACCTAGGTTGCAACATACTTCGCAAACACCTAGGTTGCAACATACTTCGCAAACATTGCAAAGAACAAGAATAATTTGTCTTCCTCATACCACTTGTAACCTTTAGTTCATTTTTGTGATAGGCTGCATAGCTCTTTGTAATTACCATTTAAAAAAGAAGAAGAAAAAATGGAGGAGGAGGAGGAGGAGGAGGAGGAGGAGGAGGAGGAGGAGGAGGGAGGAGGAGGAGGAGGAGGAGGAGGAGGAGGAGGAGGAGGAGGAGGAGGAGGAGGAGGAGGAGGAGGAGGAGGAGGAGGAGGAGGAGGAGGAGGAGGAGGAGGAGGAGGAGGAGGAGGAGGAGGAGGAGGAGGAGGAGGAGGAGGAGGAGGAGGAGGAGGAGGAGGAGGAGGAGGAGGAGGAGGAGGAGGAGGAGGAGGAGGAGGAGGGAGGAGGAGGAGGAGGAGTAGTAGAAGACTGAAGTAGAAGCCTGAAGTATAAGTAGAAGTAACAGTAGAGGTAGAAGTAACAGTAGAGGTAGAAGAAGAAAAAGTTCAATGTAAATATTAACGCCAGGGTCTTAGTACATAGACTAGCAGTGGGTTTAATCTTTTTTGAGGTCAACCAAATCTAGGATGTGATGCCACTGGCTGGAAATAGGTCAATAAACTTTGTATGTTGATCCAATGGAGAGGGACTAGGGTTTGGGGAATACCCCACTAAAAACAAAACAATGGCTATTGCAAAATACACAAGAAATTTCAAAATTTGGGGGCAGTGCCTTGAGAGACAAGGTTGAACTTCAAATATATGAAGGGATCAAGGAGGGAAATGTTTTCTTTAATATGCAACTTCTAAAACAAACTGTTATGATTTGTTCATGTCTGAAATGTGCTCTATTTGCTTGCTTGCTTGCTCGCTGGCATCACAGTTTTGCCAATGTGAACAGTTTGAAAGGAAGATCATAGATCCTTGTAATTAAATTTTAAGTTTACATAATGGTACTTGGATCTCTACACTTTTCTTTGAATTCCTTTATAGTGAGAAGAAAAAAGACCAGGCCTGGAAAGCCAAATACAAACAACCACTGAAGAGCACTGGCAAGTGGTAATGTACACGAAAGCAACAACTTGGTCTTGAACCTGGGACCTTCCTGTTACAAGACCACTGGGCCATCACAGGGTAGTAGGAACTTGGAGAGGGAGGGAGAGGGGGGGGGGGGGGGGTTAAGCCCCAACTCTTTACAAAAAGTTTAATTAAAGCCGCCTGTGGTGTCTCATCATGCAGAACCATGATGCATGTAATGTACATTCATGTTCTCTGTTCGTAAGCATCAAACCATCACATTATTGACATGCATGTATTCATTCATGTCAGGTAACATCCATTCCGCTTCAACGTGAAACCTGACACACATGGTATTCATCTCAAACGGAGCGTGGTTACATATAGACAGTCTTCAAGGGGACGTCATCAGTGAAACACAAATTGGCAACAATGTGATGTATCATGCGAGCTCCTCTCCAAGTTGCTCTGTACAGAAAATGTCATTAACTTTCATTTTCTTAGTTGTTGATGACGGAATAGATTTGTTTCATACAGGGGTTGTATACAAAACATATTTGCAATAATTATATATATGGTGAATGTATGGTTGACAAATTTCTTTGTGTTTGATTTTCAAAAATCCATAACTTTATTACTTTTAAACGGTATTTGCTCAAACTTTAACTGACCTGTTTCTCCTATTTTTTCTCCTTCTAAACCAACTTAATATCAGGGTGGACTTTCCCTTTAATAATTTGTTTCATGCCTTGAGAAAATTAAATCCACTCGCATATATATTTTAGTGCTCATAATTGTTTCCTGGCATTACTTTTTTTTAAATGCAAGCTTTTTAGCAATTAACTCTATAATTATCTTCCACAAAGGATATTGGTCACGTTTGAAGGATATTTGTCACGTTTGAAGCAAATCAATTTGGTAGATACTCAACAGTTTACAGTACATGCTCCATGAAATACAATAAAAAAAAATTCTCAAGAGATTGCATGGGTGAACTATTATGTCACGTCATAAGGTACTCATGGTCATCTTTTTATGCAATTAGATGTAATATATCTTGTAATTGGAGAGGTGCATTCAAAATGCAATAATGCATATATGAGGGTTCTCTACAAAACTTGCCCTAATACGCCATGGATATACTAGCGACATGAATACACTGTGCATTATGATGCGTGATGTAAAGATATCAAAATGCGTGTGAACTCCATAGCGTAGCACACTGGCTCCCCCAAAGAGAAGCGTTCTAATCATAATGCAACGCTTCTTCTGGGGAAACGATCAGGTCTTAATTTGGAGGCCTCTTCGCAATTCTTCTGGAAAAGTCATCACAGAGTTCGTTCTCTTCCTGTCCTACCGCCCGCCATCCCTCAACCCTGTGTACAGTGGGTCAGAAAAATGGTCATCATTTCAGAGAAGAGGAAATAAACAAATTCAGAGAATAAGAAATAAAAGGATACACCCTCCTTTTTGTAAAGATATAAAACAATATTGTGCTACTTCTAGATAGCAAGATTTATTATACATAGAAAACCTATACTAGTATGTATGGTTCAGCAATAATTCTCGCTAATTGACAATTAAACAATAATTGGGGATTAAAAGTGCCCCCCCCCCCCCCCCACACACACACTCCCTCCAGCAGATGGAATAGCTAAACATGTTGTGTATACAGTCTATCTATAAATGTAATATAAAGCATGACTTTTGTTCTTCATGATGGAAGTCTTTCTGAATATTAAAGTCAAAATCAAAAGATCCTAACTGGTGTCTTTATACTACTGGATACTTTCATGTGGAAGAGAAAGGATATGTATTTAAATTGTCTATAATCATGATAAATTAAATATGCTTTGAATCATAACATTGGCAAAATGATTATCGTTTACTTTGTTCAAACAGAAATTCAAAAACATTTTACAAAATTTGCTTGAGTTAGCAGACAATCATACACATACAAATTTCAATGATTATCAACCAAGCTCATTTTTAGGCAGTAGTTTGTAATTGTTATATGTGCTTTTGTTATAATGTTTGCTGTTTATATGACTTTGAATGGATCTAATGTTCTACTGTCTTCAAAGATTCAGTAATATAGGACGACATTATCTTCTACCATCAAATGTTAGTTCACAGTTTTAAGCTATTTATAGTCATATCAAGAGTGATCCATTTCATTTGATATTCTTCTAGACAGAATGAATACAAGTATGAAAAACTTTAAAAAAAAACTTATCAGTATTTATCCTGGTCTCTGATCTAATACAGTAATAGGAACGCCCTATCAATTCAATGTTATGGTTGTTTACGTTAAGTCTCTTCATGGAAAGGAAGAGAAAATAGGATTAAAAAATAAAAATAAAACTAATTACTTCTGAATTGATTGTCCAGAAGGATGAAAGGGTCACGTTTCTTAGCTTCATCTCGATTCGTATCCTGCTTCTGATGTATGAATTGATGAAAATAACATTTGAAAAACTAAATTATATCTTAAAAAGCTGATTAAAATTTTCATCAACCTTTGAAGGAAAAAATACCATTGAAAATTGATAGAATAGACTTTTATTATTCTATTGATTTCAAACAATACCCTTCGTCTTTTTGCCCTTTAGCTTACTTATAATGAAACTGCAGTATCTGCACTTTATTTGATATCACAAAAAAGCATTATTTGTATCAGCTCTTTGATACATAAACAAGTCACTTGATTAAAATCTGCTCAACTTTCGATATCAAATACAAAACAGGCCTTCTACTCCTGCAGTTAACATGTACATGCACCTCTTTCTCATGACTTGAAAAGGTAGGCCTATACGTGGAAAATTAAAAGAGACATTCAAAATTTGATATAAACAAATTCTCATTACAATATTTAAAGTCAGAAGTGTGAAGGTGATATGATATAGATTAAAAAACTCCATACAATCCCTCCCTCCCTGCATAAACCCTTCCTCCAACTCTCCTTCCTCCTTCCCCTCATGTCTCTCTCTTTCTTTTTCTTCCTCCCTCCCCTCCATCATCCATTCCTCCCTCTCGATCTCTACACCCTTCCATCCATTCATCCCTTCTTTCATCTTCTTCTCTCCATCAGTCCTTCCTCCAACTCTCCCTCCCTCCTTTCTCTCCCTTCTTGCTTGTCTCCCTCCTTGCCTTCCCTCCTTCCTTTAACAACCCTCCCTCCTTTAACAACACCTCCCTCCCTTCCTCTGTCCATCCCTCCATCCTCATCTCTCCATCAGTCCTTCCTTCTTCCTCTCCCTTCCTCCTCCTCCTTCCATGTCTCCCTCCTTCCCTTTCCTCCCTCCTTCGACAACCCTCCTTCCTTCGACAGCCCCTCCCTCCCTTCCTCTGTCTATCCCTCCATCCCTCCTCCTTCCATCCCTCCATCCTCATCTCTCTCCTCTGAAACTTTCCATGATGACAGAGACCCTCTTGATGAGAGCACCATCCTCTCTTAGCAGGTGGTGATGCCTGGTAGACAGCTGGAGAGCAGATGATAGCAGCCAGAGTGATGGCACAACCAGGAGCAGTTAACCCCAAAATAGAAGCTCGTTATTGGCTCCGGAGGATCGTAATGAGCACACCACCAGGGAGATGGAAAAAAGATGCAGCTACAATGAAATTCTTGTTGGTGATGCTCACTAGAATCTGAAATTACCAAGGGAAGAGTTTTTAATTTACTCCCTTCTAAATTATGAACGTGAATTGGTAAAGGGGAACAACAAGGTTCACACAAACCATACTAAGGACAAACTTATTATTTCCACCTGGAAAAAGTATTAGTAGTTGATATGATTTGATGGAAAATATGCTTTACCAACATGGGTAATTTTCATTATTTCTTTTCCAGTTTTCACGTCCAATTCATATTTTTTCCTTCTCTTTTCTTTCCTTTTTGTGGGAGGTGGGGCGGTGAGTGATAAACTGACAGTTGCATAACATCTACAAATTCATTCATAAACAAAGACTGAATTGCTTCTTTTAAACAAAATGGCATATGTATGAAATAAATACATGTAGTCCAATAACCTGTACTTAAAGACCATTTGCTTGTAAAGACTGCCTTTTTAGTCTTCCTTGAGAAATATATATAATCATATAAAGGTGAGACTGTAACTTTTTCTTCTTCAATCGTTTGGTTCCAAAGGTGTGCCAAGAAGTAACACGTCCTTCCTGCAGGTGCACTGTATTCCCTTTATCAATACTCAAGAGAGTACACAATATTGAATGTAAACAAACCCTTTTCTTCATTTTTTGATTGGGTGTTAAAGTCAAGATTGATTTCTGGCCATTATGATATCATTGTGAGAAAAAAAATTTGGGGAAGCAATCAAGAATGGTTGATTTATTTGTACTAGATAAGAACTAAAGTAAACTAGAGCATAATGTTAGATTTTGGGATATTCAAAATGATAAGAAATGTACTCAATCTTCTTGAAAGTCACATTCACAAAATGTGGATAAGAGACTGCACACACTGGTGACATGAATGTTTGGTCCAAACTTTTGGCTTTTTCCTATTTTTTGAATTTGATGGCATTTGAAGAGCAATCCTTCTCAGGGGTATTTTTTTCTATCACATTTTGTCAAAAGCGATATAAAAAGAATGAAAAGGCTCACAAATTACTTTCCAATTTCACTAGAGTTGAACCTTCTCCTTAAAACATTCTAGAATTCCCTCCTCACATGTAACCTTGTGATGATGTGAGTGGGAGTGTATAGAATAACAACAGGAAAACAATTTTGGCAGATCATGTGTCTTTAAAGGAACGATTTAACATTAATTTTAAGAGAAAATGTGTGCATTATCATTTTAACTTGTAAAGGACAGCAGAAGAGAAGATTTGATTACAAGTATAATGTTAACAAAATAACAACAACAAAAAGGTATTATCTTTTCCCAAAAAAATAAAAAATTGGATAACAAAACAAAATATGTGCCTGGTGATTAAAGGTGTTTTTCTTTTAACACAAAATCTGTTTGTTACTTGTTTAACACCTTTTAACAAGTTTTTTTTCCCCAACACTTTAAAGGTGTCATCTTTCTCCATTCAACCAAAACAGACAACGCTAAAAAATATTAAACAGAACATTATTCTTCCAGTGAGTGGGAGAGTGGAATAACAACAGGAAAATATTTTTGTGGGATCACATATCTTTAAAGGATTGCCTAATATGTCATGAATTAATGGGATTTCACAGTATTATTTGGAAAGGGTATGAAGTGTTCTGAATATTGAAGTTCAAGGCTGAATTTTCAATATTTCGACCAATTTCTCTTATCTTCTATCACTAAAACTTTTATTCTAAATCTAGGAACTAAAAGGGACGATAAAAGGGAGTATTTGCATTTTTTTGACAATTTAGCATCATTCTGTAATTCTTTCTATAAAAACAACCAAATGAATACAAAAGAATCATGTTTCTTTTTTGAGACACTCAACAATACCATCTGACACTTCCAATATGATTTTAAAGCATATGCATTCAACAATTGTTTACAATTTCTTCCAAATAAGTTCAATCATTTCCTTTATCTTTAATGTTGGCATATGCTTTCAATCAATCATGTGGGTGTGTGGGTGTATATGTTGACAAAATGCCCTTTTTTCAAATTTCATTTTTGGGGTAAAAATGTATAGGCCCACGCATTCTAAGGGTCATGTGGTTCTAAACCATGTGATATTTACACCATGTCTATGCAATTAATTATTTGGAAGAGAGAAATATCATGGGGATAGAATTAGAAAAAATATCCTGAAATTAACCTTCCCAGCAGGAACCAATCCCTGGACAGAAAGTTCACCTTGTGATTGAAAACAAAAAGGGTTTGCTAGATGTGAATAGCCCTTTCCACAGAAACATCACCCAAATCGGGGGGGGGGGGGGGGGGGGGGGGGGTCATCATACTTGGAAGGTTGGAAAATTAGGGTAATTTTCAGCATTTGTTTTTTGGCTTGAATTGAACTACCCTACTGAAATAAAACTGAAATAAATAAATTTGTGTTTGTGATACACGCAGCTTGATAAATAAAGAAAAAAATGACAATAAAATAATATTTGTCTCAAATTAGCAAATGATTAGATTTTCTATGTTTATGTGCAAAACAGAAAAGGATAAAGAGAAGAAATAAACTTTCACCACAAGAAATTCAATGAATATACTTTTGTTCAAGTTATCCATAAGATAACAAATAAACATATCGGAATATTGCAGCAGAGAGGCAAGAAAATAATAGCCCTCTAGGGCTTAACGTTTTGGTACATATTTAGGAGTTATTAGTAATGTCTTTTTCTATTTCCTATCAAAACTAAACAAATAATAAAAGGATAGCCTGTAATAAAAACAGTTTTGTAATTTAGATCTCTATTATGTTTAACTGGAAATTGGAATACTTTCATTCTCCTTAATCCTGAGGAAATGTCTGACATGTTTTTGTTTCTTTTTGCCTTTTTTATAACACTTTCCAAACTACTTGAGGTTGAAGCTGCCCTACTTTAATAAGCCAATTCATCCAAAGATAGTTTGCATTTATTTACCAGCACTCTTACCATGACAACTAAAATACAATGACCCTCCTTAAAATGTGTGGTTTTGCCCACAAACGCTAGGCCCACTCAAGATTCCTGAAATGCATTGTTTTGACAAACTACCCTCCCATGCCATAAGTATTGCAACATAGCTAAAATGCATGCATTTTTATTTTATTTTACAAGCCTTTATATTGTTATATTTCATTCATAACCATAGTGTTGTCGACCATTTTTGTATATTTTGAGAGGGAAAACTAGTCCCTTTTCATTCCTGAGAGAAGTAGATGACCAGACCTGGTCATTTCTGAAACAAATTGGAAGACAAATGAACAAAGGCAAAACAAATGAAATTTTGGGAGATGGGGATTATCAGTGAGCGAAATCATGAAACTGTTTCATATTTCTCCCAAAACTGTTTACAGGTTTCGTTTGTATTTTTCGCAAAGAAATAATGGCCGTAAGGTACCAATACAAGGGCAGAGGAAAAGGGCAACACCCAGAGAAGAAAGATTTCTTTGTGCCGTTGCTAAGGAGGATGCGCGCCAAAATCAGAGGTTGTGATTATCCAACAAAATATAATAAATGTGTGAAAATTTACTTTCAATAAACTAGTACAATATATTCACCTCTAGAAACTGACTATAATTTAATATATCGGTGGAATAAAGTTGCATTAAAACGTCTTTGCAATACAGATCTAAATCCTCCTTGGCAACGGCACAAATAAATTTGTCTTCTCTGGGTGTTGCCGTTTTCCTCTGCCCTTGTCTTGGCACCTTATGGCCATTATTTCTTTGCGACAAGTATAAACGAGACCTGTAAACAGTTTTGGGAGAAATATGAAACAGTTTCATGATTTCGTTCACTGATAATCCCCATCTCCCAAAATTTCATTTGTTTTGCCTTTGTTCATTTGTCTTCCAATTTGTTTCAGAAATGACCAGGTCTGGTCATCTACTTCTCTCAGGAATGAAAAGGGACTAGTTTTCCCTCTCAAAATATACAAAAATGGTCGACAACACTATGGTTATGAATGAAATATAACAATATAAAGGCTTGTAAAATAAAATAAAAATGCATGCATTTTAGCTATGTTGCAATACTTATGGCATGGGAGGGTATGTGGTTTCTTGATGTCCCCCACAATGCAAAGTGCAGTGTCATTCATAAAACTGAATTAAAGGTAAAATATAACATAAAGATACTTATCATCACTTACTATTTTGTGCAATCATCTACAATTGCTTTATAAACGAACAGGAAAGATTCAAGAACAATCTGAGAGGAATACACGACATATCACATTCACTCCTTTTGGTTTCTTCTATATCGAAAAGAGTGACTAAAATGCACATATACAAAAATGTCAGTCAATGAAAGAAACAAAAACATCCATAACAAAACAAAAACAAAACAATAACAATAATACAAACAACATCAACAACAGCGAAATCCATTATTCATTAAACAACAAAAAATTGATTATGTTTTTGTTTTATTTTATTTATTTGTTATTTTCTATTTCTTGGGGGGGGGGGAGGGGGGCTGTGGCTGGGGCTGGGGCTCCCTCTTATTTGTAATATTTAGAAATAATATTTGTACCAAAGCCCAAGTAATTTAAACTGTGACTTTAAAACATTCAAATTACATCTATTCAACTAGGGCCTGCTAGAACAGGATAAAACATTAAATTCATTCTTTGAACGATTTCAGATCAAATTGAAACAATGACAAATATTCTTCATCTCTCTGCACCTCCCACACACATATCAACCAATAATATCTATGTCACAGGAGGTGAGATAAACAGAAAGTGGGTGAAACAAAATAACACAGAGGCAACATGGTGTGACACACCCCCTGTTGCTTAAAGGCTGACTTAAAGATAAAGACCAGTTCTGGTCATGCGATTGCATTGTGAAAGAAACGCTGTGGAATCGATCATCTAGCATATAAGTATTGGTGTGTACTGCAAGGTTCTGGAATCATCAAAATGATAAGAAATTTGGCCCAGTCTTCGTAAAGTTACAAGAACTGTACACAGAAAGATGTAAATGGGACTACGCACACGTGCGCGACACGTGCCTTTATCTCTCACAGTCCAATAGATAAACTAATTTACCAAATATATCAATTAGTAGGCGGTTTCCTGGCAAATTTTTTATCATCATGTATTAGTCAAAAACATATTCTTTCACATGATTGGTAATAAAGAGCTTCCATTTCATTTTTTGAAATTGGGGCATTTCCAATACTGGTCTTTACCTTTCTCAGCTAATAATCAAATCACACTTGAACATTTGATTTAACAGTTTAATTTTGCAATTTGCATTAGTTTTTTACCATGAAAATGGCCATCGTCAATGATTACCGGTAGCCAAAGTCTCATGTCATGAAACTTTCTAATTTTATATAAAGCATGTTATATGGAGTTGAGTATATTTTCATTTTTAACTATAAATTTTAATCTCTAAAATTTTAATTTTCAATAATTTGATCATTCCTAATATCAAAGTTGAGTTATTGCACCCTTGGAATCAATCAAATAAATGGCTTAAAATTGTTAATTGGTTATCATGTAGACTATATGCTGTATAGATTAACAAAGCCTAACAAACTTCAAAATGTTAATGAGGTAACATTGCATGATTTAATTTTCCAAATTCTTTTTTTTTGTTCAAGATATTATTGATGATCTGCATGCCTTGCTTATCGAGCTGTTGGCCAGACTTTTGAAGCATGACTTGCTTTTTATATGACACAACTTCTGGCTGGTTACAATTTGCAATTACCTATTACATATCACATGTATGAGCCAGAACACTGCATTTTTAATTTAATTTTGTTTCTTCCCCCTCCCCTTATAAGGTCTGCTTAATGTTACAGGTAAAATCCTGCAAAGGATCTGACAAAGTTCCCTTGCAATCCTGACAAATTCAATTAGATTAGACTCAACGGAGGTTGTCTCCATCCAAGTCTTCTCCGAAAGCCGCTTGACGAGAATAGCGGACACGGGCGATTTCAAATTGATTCCATGCTGAAAACACAGCTTGGTTCTTCACACGTAAACCTCTCTTTCTCTCTCCCTCTATATCTCTTTCCCCCTCTCTCTTTCTCTCTCTCTTTCTCTCTCTCTTTATCTTGCTCCCTCTCTCTATCTCTCTTTCACTCTCTCTCTCTCTTCCTCCTGCCTCCCCCCCTCTCTCTCTCTCTCTCTCTCCCAAATGGCTCATCCAAATGTAATGAATGAGGCATAGGGTGCATATGGTCTCAAAAGCAATGAATTAATGAGGTAAGTTAATCGACACATTTTAAGTTTAAACGCAGTCCACCTGATGCTTCTCAGAGGCAAGATATGGGAGATGATGTAAATTAAGGCTAAAATCTTGCCTCCAAATGTTGGATTCCTTTCAAAGCCTTGATTACGTTAATAGGCAATCAAATGAAATCACTGTTTAAAGGGTACTCTATTTAACTTTTGTAATCATTTCTATAAGGAAATTTCATAGCTCAGTACATTCATATTTTTGGTAAATAGTAAATATAGTAATGAATATGAAAACAAAAAATCATGTGAAAACAAAAAAAGGCAAGTGAAAATATAATACTTGCTGAAAATTTAGTCCAAATGTGTATGTGAAGCAATTTGTTTGGTCTAACTATAATTTCATATATATTCATGTCACAGTATGGATGAAGTTTTTATCATTTTGATTTACTTAAATTGCTGATGACTGTCTTGATTTTTTTTCAGGGATGAATTTTCCTTTAAAAAAGTACTGTCATGGGTATTTAGCATACCTTTAAAATCTAAAGAAACCCTTGATGATGTTTTCAAGAGTCAAGACACAGACTCTGAAATGCCAAAGGTTTTCAGAAAATGGGACCTGAGCCAGAAAGCAATAACTTAGACCATGAAGAAAAGCTTCTAGGCATATGAAACTGGCTATTTACCAGCATGGATCATCATCAAACATTAATACCAATCAACATTCCAAACCATCCTTAGTCCAAGTTTGAAGTAGCAAAGCAGAAAAGAACACTGAAAAATGTGCTCATCTCATCAAAGATTGTGAAGTATATCATTCTCTCTCCAAGTGAAGTCAGAATATATTTTACAGTCGTTTTCTCTAAATGAAATAGTTACATCTATACCCTTTTCAATTTTGTACTGATTTGACAAGCCTCTTTTGATCAGGTGTACCTGTTGATAAAGGCGTGATATCTCTTGCCATATACCTCAGCATGGGACAATATATGGACAGCAAATGTTTTACTGTCCATTAAATGTGAAATGACATTAATGACTTTATGCCCTGTCCATACAAAGATAATTATGTTGGCATGTCCGGAAACATAATATCAGGTATCACATTGCATTGAAAGGTTAACTTGATTGAGATAGACAATGGAATCATTACAAATAAAAAAACTGGCATGGACACATATAAGTACAGCATAAGGTGATCGACAATGATTGCTTGACAATTTTGACCACGTTCATGATGCTAAAAAGAATTAAAACTGGTACGGACATGCTAAAGTCTACCATCACACCCACAGGTATAGTGAAAGTTGATTGAGGGCTTGTCGATTAGAAAAATTAAAACTGGAATGGACGCATCCCAAGTCTTCCAAACTATGCCTTAATCTTCCAGAACTTCCTTCAAAGATTCATTCAAGTCTTTGATTTCCTGACTTCCAAGTAGTTTTTGGACTCCAACCCTATAGATCAGATTAATCTACTTAAACACCATTGTTCATCAGCTATACAATTGATAGAGGAAGTAATTGATTTGATCTAAAAAATTATAAAAACTGGGATGGATGCACTATATGTCTATCCTTCAACATACATGATAATGGAAAAAGATGATTGTGACCTTGCCATTGAAAGAACAAAAATGGTATGGGTGCACCATAAGCCTCTCCTGAAAACATCCGCACAGCTAAGGTTGATTTTATTGCTTCTTGACTTAATTAAAATAAAAAGTGGCATGGACACACCCCAAGTCTTGCATACTATGCCTAAATCCTCCAAGATCACTTCAAGGGCTCCTCGATGCCTTTGATTTCCTGAAAGACTTCCAAGTAGCCCTTGGACTCCGAACCTTTAAATCAGATTTAAGTCCTTAAACACTATTGTTCCTTATCGATACAATCGATGGAGGAATCTTCTCGAGCCTCATTAGGTGACATTAGGTGAACAGAGGTCTAGAGGTAATCCTGGTGACTTCCTCTTAAGATTATTTTATCTATTCAAATTAATTCTAATTGGATTGGAGTGTGCTTCTAAGCTCATTAAGAGGATAAATCTCTGAATCACTGGTCTCTTGAATCTTTGAAGGGTTTTTGTGAAGGCCACCAAAGATTTAAAAGTAGTAATAATGAATATAAACAGTTAGCTTGTATTGTATCCCAATTGTTTTTTTTTTTTTTTTTTTGTGTGTGTGTCGGGGGGGGGGGGGGGAGGGGGGGAGGGATCCCTTCTTTTTAAAACAAATCTTTCTCTACAAATGATCACAAAGACTATTAAGAAATCAACCTAAGGGTATTTTTTTTCAATAGCCTTGTCAGTTATTATTATTGTCATCATCATCATTATCTTCTCAAAGCTGGGAGGTCATTAATGCTTATTATTCTTTTCAATCAAGTAATTTCCTCCTTCAGGAATGTACATGGAAATTATCTCTTCCCAAGTCTAAATAAGCTTTAAAAATTGTCACAATAGATTTCTATACAAAAAAAATACAAGATGGACACATGAAGTGCATCATTACTACAATCCATATGATCTGTTGAGAGACAGAAAGGCATTACATCTTATGATTTGGCAAGATTCTTGCACTCTACTAGCTCTTAGGAGAGAATATACCACATAAAGCCCTTTCTTGTGATATTTCCTTGTTACATATCGTCAGTAGGGTGACAAAACCTCGTATCTCAATTTTTTGAGATTATGATTTTTTTGCATAATTGTGTACCTAATGGCCTACGACACCACCTGATAAATCCATGGAACGCCTCCTGTCTCGGTTTTTTCACAAATTCCACAAAAAGGACGGTGTCACAGCACTAAATCTGTTGAGACAGGAAATGTTTTTTCGCTCTCCCGAAAATTCATGATTTTTGAGATACGAGGTTTTGTCACCCCACCGACGATATGTAGCATTTTCTGTGTGCCTCTGACAAGCTACATAATGAGCCACTACAACCTTAGTTTCCTCCGCCATTTCACCAGGCATACATCCCATGATACACCTGCTTTCTTCTCTTGAATAATTCTAAAGATAACAAAATCTTCTGTCTTATCCTCCTGTCTCTCTTCTTTGAATGCCAGACCAGGTGTTGCACTTCCCCCGGAGCCGTTCTATTTTCGGCCCAAGACGGCTTGGAATGAATGAACTCCGGTCAGAATCTAGAACGCACGACACGTGAAGTATATTCTGCACTTTTAAGATGAAGTCATCGGCCATGTCTGAAAAGCCTGTCGAGTCAGAATGAAGAAAATTAGCTGCATTTACACTGCACACAAAAATCATAAATGTTCTCACATTCTGTTGTTTCGCTGATAAACACATAACAAAAATTCATCGCTGGAGTGTGGTTTTTTGAACACCTGATGAAATTTCACAGATTTTTGCAGTGTAAATGCCCGCTCTCAAAGCTTTGTTACGATTCTGTTTTTATTTTTTGTCACGCGACTCACTTTACTTCTGTAAGATCGCACACAGAGTTGCGACAAGTCCTTACTATAAACAAAATAGGAATGAGCAATCACCAATGGCTTTTTATTGGATTTTTCAGTAGTGTAAATGGAAGTTCAACATCTTTACGATTTTTCAAAATGGTGTTTGGGATGTGTGAATGGGCCTATGGTCTTTCTATTCTAAATCATGCATTGATCCAATATTCCTATTATGACAGCTAATTAATGAAAATGCATTTGAAAAAGAAACAATCAAGCTTCATGGTGAATTGATGATTTGATCTAGATTTAATGACAATGTTAAACCAATCTGATGACCAATGCTTATTATTCACTGTTCATAAAGAAAAAAAAAGTAAAGTAATAATAACTCTAAATCATCAGTCAATGAACTTCTCGTACAGTGCAATATTGAATTGATTCTTTGATAAATATGCATTCTTCTCTTATTCTGTTCTTTGCATTAAAAAAAAAATCAATTGATGTCTCTTGGAACACAAATGTCAACTGAAGATGCTACACCCTTTCAAATAACATCAGAATGAATATTTTGTCTCTATTTTTAAAATGGCTTTTGAAAGCAAAGGTCAACTAATAAGAATACATTCTCAAAGTCATTCTCAAAATAAATACACCATAAATAATTCATTATCTTCCTCTATACTACTGCTGTATTTTTCTTTTTCTCTTCTTTTCACAAAGAATACCAAACAGAGTGTATAATGCCTGGTAATACAAACGATGAAGCCACCAAAAGCTCCATGGTATTAGACAATTGTAATAGATTGATAAATGTATGCGCATACATATCAACTCATTTTAGAGGACTGAAAATAAGGAAACACAGGCAAACGCCCTAATTCACCAAGTATCTATATGTAGACAAACATACTGCAAACACAACCCCCCCCCCCTCCCCCCCAAAAAACAAAAAACAAAAAACAAAAAACAAAAAAAAATCTCCTCCATGCCCCCCAAAAAACAAACATTTTAGGAAAATAAACTCTCATCTTAAAACTTAAACAGCTTTTTGACTGGAAAGTCCATTGCTAACTTCTATTTTGGGTTTTCACACCTTATCTAGAGTGTAGATAAGTGGATCCTTTACTTTCCCCCTCTTTGTCTTGGGAAGGTGTTAAATAATACAAGCTAAACACTCCTAAAACTCCCCTACAACAAACAAACCCAATTTAAAATTGCAAAAGAGGACATATTATGAGTCCTGAAAATGTCTTCAATTGATGACCAACTACAAATGACCCACTTCTTCTCACAGAATAAAACAAGATAAAAGAAGCTGCTGATACTATAACAATTCTTTAAAATCCCTCTGAGTACCTTCTAAAGCCTTTTTCGCAAGTCTTTGCATCTTAATGCTCTCCGTTACACTTAGAATAGTAGCTATCTGTTTGCAGCTGAGCTTTGAATAACTTCAAGTGCTTCTGATAGGCCCTCTTTCACACAGAGAAGTTTATCCTCTTAACTTTCTATGTGAAAACTCACCTAACGGTAAATGCAAAGAAGTAACTGTACAATCATTCATTTAACTATGTAGGCAACAGATACTGTGCCTTGTCATTAGAAAGAAGAAGTTGCTTTGAACTTTGTATAATCAAATATTTCATGCCCATCTAGAGACTACATAAAGTAATTTAGTAACTCCTTTTCAGGACTCCTCAATCCTCCCTCTCTCTCTCACATGGTGCACTACTGTATATAAGTAACTCTTGTCTTTCACCCACTTAACAAACAAGAAAATAGAATAGTGAAAAATACTCTGGTTATTCTGCATTAATGATGTAATGCACATTGATTTTTCCTTTTCCAAACTAGATGAATAAATGTGTGTAAAACCCGAAAAGGGCCAGAAGGGAACCAAGTCACACGTTTACGGTACATAGAATTAATGCCCATCTGGCTCTCAGCTGATGATCTAGTCACAGGTTTTGGCTTGACTCTACAAGTCACTAAAACAAGGTATGACGAGAGGAGTTTGACAACTTCAGATAGTTCCACGAATGCGAATGGGGTTATATTTACATCCTATAATGAGAATTGGCCAGTTTAAATATACTTCTTATACACTCGACTCCTTTTTATTCTTTTTTAAAAGTCAGGTTCTGTAAAGTACAGGAGCTGGTTATAAATACAACCCCCTCTAGCCTAAATCTCAGGTCAAAAGCCTTTTCATTCTTTCAATAACGTGCTGCTTCTCAAGTAAGACCTGAAATCTGCGCTACAAGGACCTCCATTTCAGATGGAAGGGAAACACAGGCAACAAATTTGAAAAGAAAAGTTAAAGCATACACAGAATGGAAAATGGAAAGTCTAAAGTTCAGACTATTTGAGAAGATCACAATATTTGTTTTGCTTTTAGTCAACAGTATCTGCTTGTTTGAACTTCAAATGATGTTTATTTTTGGTAATAAACCCTTTCTTTGGACCGTGTCCTCTTTAGGTCAACTAAAAGCTTTGGACCATAAACAGTTATCTTAAAGGTAAAGTAAGGCTCACAATAAACATCAACCCTATCATCTGGAAGGGACCAATATAAGGCCAATCTAAAAACTAAATTAACGCAAAATTTGTAAATTTTGATATTATTGTCATAATGTCATATGGGTGTAAGACTTTCTCCATTGACGACTGATTTTCACAATAGTCTCTCATCTATTGAAAGTTAATAGAGATTGAGAAACTAAAAATTCTTTGTGATGCTTGCACATATCTACAGGAA
Organism: Strongylocentrotus droebachiensis; assembly: GCA_035222895.1. Lineage (NCBI taxonomy): Eukaryota > Metazoa > Echinodermata > Echinoidea > Camarodonta > Strongylocentrotidae > Strongylocentrotus > Strongylocentrotus droebachiensis. The sequence continues at coordinate 95,091 of JAVYIG010005649.1, forward strand.
AATTGAGGGCTGAAATTCAAAAAATTCAACACAAAATATTGAATTTCCAAAGAAGTATAGAAAAATATCTGTAACCATACCCCTCTGAATATCAGACTTTCTATTTCTCACGATTTGTGATTTATTTGGGTCTTCTTAAAATGAGTAACCCTAGCTTTAAGCAGGAGATTATCTCCTCCAAGCTGACAGTCCAAAAAGCTTAGGTGGGCTAAACCAATACTGTGGTTAACCACTTGATCTTTCACTAAAGCCATTATTGGGGCACTTTAGATTCAAAAAGAAAAGAGAGAAAGGGGGAGGGAGGGGGCCCTTGAAAGAACACTGTCAAGGGCATTTTGTGATTAGTGTAGTATTTCCTAAAATACTTGACATTCTTGTGGTTTAGCTGTATTTAAGGAGGCAGTGATGGCTTAGTGGACAGAGAAAATGGTCTTGGAACTGAAAGGTTCTGGGTTCCAACACACAAGAAAAACTGACAATGTAAAAAAGAAAGTTTGTCAAAAATTAGGAATCTCTCCATGCAGAATTAGTAATACAGTCTCATTTGTATACTTTTCATACAGAATATTTTATTAAAAGAGAGTAATCTAGGGTTCAAAATAGTAGCTTGAAGACCAAAAAATAGGAATGGCTGGCAGCTATGGGTATGTGTAAAAAGTAAAAACTAAAAAAAGCCACCTCTCCATGACTATTGTGCTCAAGGTCCAACAGAAAAGTAAAAACATGAAAATACACAAAATTAAGACAAGGTAGTAAATACAAGTAGATCTACTGGAAAGGAATTTTGAAAAGATTAGTTGTGAGGGTATACATAAAGAATGTTTGTTACCACTTCAAATATGTTTCTGGAGGAAACGCCTCGTTAATATTGAATTGCCCTCTTCACCATTCTATCTGAATGAAATATTCTTGTTATTTTGCATTCAAGGAAAAGAACGATAAACGATAATTTTACGATTCTCGTTAGACATGTCATGAAATCAATTGCGTGGGTATAAAAATTCATGAAAATATTACTGTATACATGAATGAGTCCCATGAGTGGCCATTCCAAGCCCACTCTTAGATTAAAGATAAAGACCAGTTATGGTCATGCGATTGCATTGTGAAAGAAACGTTGTGGAATCGATCAGAAAAGGTTGATCATCTAGCATATAAGTATTGGTGTGTACTGCAAGGTTCTGGAATCATCAAAATGATAAGAAATTTGGCCCAGTCTTTGTAAAGTTACAAGCACTGTACACAGAAAGATGTATATGGGACTACGCACACGTGCACGACACGTGCGTTTATCTCTCACACACCAATAGATAAACTAATTTACCAAATATATCAATTAGTAAGCGGTTTCCCGGCAAAATTGTTATCATCATGTATTAGTCAAAACATACCCTTTCACATGATTGGTAATAAGAGCTTCCATTTCATTTTTTTGAAATTGGGGCGTTTCCAATACTGGTCTTCACCTTTAATACCAAAGAATTATATGGCGCCACTGGCTTGTCACTTGTCATGTTTAATGTAGACAGTAATGGGCCATGCTTATATTTTCTTCATCCTCGAGGGGTTTTCTGACTATTCTCTACATTTTCAAACAGATGCAAAGAACTCAGTTGTCATCATTCTTTGTATGTATCCTCTGTCATACGTCAGTTAAATGGAACAATTGTCGACAGTCTGATTTATTTTGTCTAACAGAAATATGCCCTCGTATTTGTTTTATTGTGAATTTTAATGTTTTGTATTTTCCACATTTTGTTTTATGTTATGGGTCCACCCACTTCCCTCAAGCCATTGGCTTTATCGGGTGCTAATGATCCAGTACAATTCTCAATGTATATATATTGTATGTGATTTTTTATGAAATAATAAATTGAATTGAATTGAAAAAGGCATTCAATTTTGTTCTTCAAAACTGGTATTTGATATGATTTGCTACATAACAACTATACCACCATAGTCACTTCTACTAGTATTACTAACAATAACAAGAATAACAATTGAAGCAGCAACAGCAACGACAACAACAACAACACCAATAGCATCACAACTGCTAGTCATGTAGTCAGTTGTGATCCTAACAAGGTTGCTTTACAAAATAATGTATGTTAATGAATATCACTTATAGATAAAACATTTCATCAGGATATGGGATGAAGAATGGATCAATACTTCAGATGCCAATAAATGTTAGCAAGTGTCGAGAACTAAGGGTTCTTTTCTTTTGAAGTGACACAATAAGCTGCATATTTGTTTCTAGAACATTTACATTATTTTTTGTTTTGTTACGTTTTCTAAACTGATTTGTACCAAAATACTTTGTTTAGCTGTTTAGGCTCGACTAGCGTATGTGCTATTATTATCTGGCCCCTTTTACCAACCAATAGTTTCTCTTCTTGTATATGTAAATTCATTGTATGATAAGTATATGTATTGCTGTTGGTAAATAAATCAAATCAAATATTGCTCTCTATCAAATTTAAACAAAGTTTTACCTACAGTTTAACTTCTAAACCACAATCCTACATTATTGATTAATCAATGGATTGAATTAGATTTAATCAATTTTTTAAATGAATATACATAAACTTATTGTCATAATTACAATTTTTCTGAAGCTATCATCACAAACTAAGATGTATATGGTTTTAAATTCAATATTCATGTAACACAACATCATAAGTGTTTTTAAACCCTTAATGAATGTCTGAAAAGGCATAAACAACCCTCTTCATAACAAGGATGCTGAGAGATCATATGTTTTCTTCAATAATTAATTCCTTGATGTTCATAGAACATAACAAAATCATTCAGGCTGGCTCAAATTTCTCTGAAAATAAAGAAAATTGACATTTTGTTATACTATTCACTTCACACTCCTCAAAATGCACTTAAACAAGTACCATTAGAAACCATACAATCAAATATCCTTTTCAAACATTTGTGTATGGCATATTGTTTTTCAGGATATCACAGTATTGGCACCATCAACAAAACAAAAAAGAGGAAAGAAAATATAATGAGGGATCTATTTACAGACTATCAATTCCTGTTAAAAATGTGTACATAAAAATTATTTATTTTTAATTTTTCTAATTCCATTTGTTATAGAAGCAACATGTCTGTTTTTATATGACAACTTGTATGAAACCAGATCTCTTGTAAAAATATGAATAAGATTCCATAACCTTTAAAAACAAGGCAATTCCTATAGGTAGCTTTGTCCTTCACCTTTTGGAATGTGCAAACATAAATAATCTCAACAGTAAAGGCAAAAAGAATGTCCATTTTCAATAAAGATGAAAATGATATTCATGGGGTAGTCAATAAACTTTAAAATCAAGGATGTCACTGTATATAAGTGAAGGATAAATCTCAAGGTAATTCCCATTCTCGTCTCTGTTGGCATCCCCCCCCCCCCCTTTCCCCCTATTTTGTAGTTCCTTTTTCTTCATTTATCCTAAGTATCATTTGAGGGGTCCACAATTGTACAAGCATTGCTTTTAAGTGGACCCCTCTGTTTCCAATATGATTCCTAAATTGTTGTAAATGTTTATAATTGATTTGTAATGTTTTGTGGAAACAAAAATAAATTGAAATTGAAATTGAAATTGAATTGAATTCACTACCATTGTCAGCATAGATATTATTTTACTTCCCATTATCAATTTTCAACATTAATTTAACAAAAGTTGAAAGGTGTCTTTAATTGGAAGGGCACCTGGACAGAGATAGGGTAGCAAATTCCCAAGCAATATTGCTGCCATTTTTTTCATATTATTATCTTCAGATTTATGGAAATAGGATGAATTCTGTAGATGTCAATGCAATCATCTGTAAGTCGGTGGCTCAGAACGTGTGTCCGGTTAAAATCCATCATCAAAACCAGGAGAGGATTTATATGAGCTCCCCTGGCCTGGCTCCACAGAACCTGATTGAGAAGCAGGTCATTATAAGCTAGACAATCTAATCAGATAATTAGTTTGGTATGAGATATGATCCACCTCCTTCTCCATCAATCTGTCTTTATGCTCCGTCCATCCTATAGCCCCTTTTAGACCAGATGAAACATTGTACAGTCAAACCTGTCTTTAGCGACCGCCCAAGGGAGACAAGAAAAGTGGTCTTTATAGGCAGGTGGTCTTTATGTACAGGTTCCTTTAGTCCATGTTTCAATTAGAAACCATTTTCAAGGGAAACAAAAAATGTGGTCTTTGTAGACAGGTGGTCTTTCTATACAGGTGGTCTTCTATACAAATAGCAAACGATGGTCAGTGGTTGGTGATTGAAAAAATGCTCCAGCAAAAAAAAAAAAGTTTTATCTTGTCAAATATTTCAGAGTTACGGTTAGGGTTGCCATTGGGTTTCACGTTAGGTATAGCTTTGGGTCCAAGCCTCCAGGGTTATAGGCATCATATCAGGTAATGGGAGAATTTCAGGCAGATCTCAAGCCCCAAGGATGCTGAGCCCTATCTATATTGACACAGTTATCTTTACCATATCATGTTTATCCAGGACATGCATGAACCCTGATTTTTGACGGAGTTTTTGATTGAAATAAAGCTCAGACCTCCATTTCACTATCTACTGTTTTGTTCTATAATGTTCAGGCAAGAAAAGTGTATTAACTTATCCTAAACTTTAATAATTATAATAATAATAATATGTCTTGTTTACCCAGGGTAGCCTCATCAGTATTCATACTGTTCTCCCTGAGAGCCCTGCATTCATATTATAACTTTGACCACAACCCCTCCATATTTCACACTCCTTTTAAGTTCAGTCCTTTAATCTAATGCATTCAAACCTTTATATGAGGTACTCACTTTCTGTTTTTTTATCTGGTAATAGAATCCAAGGTTACTTATGTACCATTAACTTTGCGAAATCATTGCAAAATGTCAAATATATGTAAAAATTTGATATAATAAACTGAAACTGAAACTAAAGCCTTTACCCTAAAACATATAACTTACTTGTCCGAATGGGGCCAATATTTACAGGGTAGTTTTAATGAAGCCCTGTCATCACCATTTCATTAAATCTCGCAACTGTAGCAATCGAAAGTAGTCAAAAACTGTCATCCGGATCATGAGTTAATTTCCTCATTCATTTTATTTCATTAATGAGGCACTAATGCTTGATAAGCTAGCATATCTGCTTAAATAGTTGTTAAAGTTACCGGTACATTTTTAATTATCAGGAAAATTGTGTGCCCTTCATTATTGCACAATCAACCTTTTTAGTTAATCAATTAGGCTGCCATATAAAATTACATGAAATAACTTCCTTGCATTCATGTAGCAAATGGTACTGAGGAATCAAAACAATATTCTATTAAGTGCTATTAAGACATGAATATTCATAATTTATCCTGATAGTCAAGACCTAGACTTGAGCAAGATCTGCAAAGAAATGCATGGGGCAATATAAAGAATTGTATATGAAAATTCATCTAATTTGGGGAGTAAACGATTCTTTAAAGTTACAAGAACAGATATATCTCAATTTCTTTCTAGAAAAAACAAACAAAACAAACAAGCAAAAACAACAACAAATAACAAAACAGCACAAAGGTTGAAATGTTTTCAGTAAAAAATAACCAGTACAAACTAAGGCATATAGCTCTGGATCAAACAATACATCATCCGTTTGTAATTAACTCATATACTTTGAGAGAAATCTTACATCCTTGTAGATCTAAACAGATTGTTTTGTTTGTTTGTATTAACTGACTGCTAAGAAAGCATAAGTATGCTTGTAGGTAAGCGACCAGGGGACCCACAGCATCAAGTCCTTTCTGAGGGACTTGGTAATGAGGATAAATGCCTTACCAAAAGGCATAAGCACATCGACTTGGTTCCGAACCCGGGACCTCCCAGATACGAGACCACTGCTCTACCACTGAGCCATCGGGTCTCCTCAAATAATGTCAAGAATTATCTCTTTTTAATTTTTTTATTGCACTTGGCAGACACCAGACAGGAAATCATTGGCTCAGGAACCTCAGGAAAAGGATGTCAAAAACGATTCAAAGTGCAGGGAGCTCGTTTCCCAAGGTCAAGGCAAAATAACAGAAACAAACTTTATACAGTGAAACCTGTATATAAAGACCGCTCAAGGGAAATATGAAAAGTAGTTGTTACAGGCAGGTGATCTTCATGTACAGATTCCTTTAGTACATGTTTCAATGAGAAACCATATTTAAGGGAAACAAAAAATGTGGTCTTGTTTGACTGTATGATATTAGACAGTCCATTATCTTTGAAATCTTTTTATAAAACAATGTGTCCATACTGTTCATTAAACAAGATTCTTTAAATAGGAGACTGAAGAAAAAAAATTAACAAATTTAATTCAAGTGCTCTATGAACAAATGCCAACATCGATTTCAATAGAGTCTGGGGTTCCAGACTAACTCCCCTTTCTCCTTTCTACATCCCCTGTGAAAAATCAATGATTTAATTCCACTAATTAGAGACACGATACTCATGTTATTCCATTACCGCTTGGGATGTATTGCAGATTTGGAGTTGTTTGAATGAAACAATCAATGAACGTGCCCGCCATTGAACCAGAGCTTAACCTTCAAAGTAGATAATCAGTTGGGTAATTAGATGCCATCTGGTCTTACAACACCATAGACACGCATATACCACATGGAAAGTAGTTTTTGTTTTTATTGATTTGCAGAGAAGTGTCAATAGTCTGAAATAACACTGAATGCAAATAACAAATGATTTGCTTTGCCCTCAACAATCTACCACAAAAGATAATTTTCAACAATAAACACAATCAACATAAGGCAATTTCATTACCATTATGCATCATCCATTGCAATGGAAAATCATGACAAAGAAATATTATGTAATAACAAAAAATTATATAGGCAAAACAACAGGGAATTGCAACTAATAATCAAAACAGCATTGTAATTCTATGTATGGTTCGGTCCCCTATTGGATCATCATAACAACAAGGTTTCAATATAAGCTTTATTCATTCAAACCTGTATTAGTGGCCACCTCTCTATAGAGGCCATTTATTTCTTCTCCCTTGAGAAAAAATGTTTGGAGTAGAACCTGTTTAGAAAGGCCACCACCTGCCTACCGTTTACACTTTCTGTGTTACCATTGGATGGATGCAATAGACAGGTTTGACTGTATTCCTATATTACCGGTACTTCAAATTTGGACTGCAGCCTCAATTTTGTAGTTTGTAGGTAGATCTAAGCTAATTAAAGCTTAAATATACAGTGGAACCTCTTTATAACAAGGTCCTTGAGACCAGCAAAATCACCTTGTTATAACAAATACTTCGCTATATCAGAGCATGTTTATACATATATTTTCTAATTATATTACAGAGCACTTGTAACTTTTTTTAATTCTCAAGAGGTCTATAAAATACAAGCCATGCTTTTTTTAATAGACTCCTCCACTATCTTTCACCACTGTGCCAATCTTAAATGATTTATTTGAATAATTGTATAATCATTTGTCGTATCTTTGGTTAATATGATGTTATTGAATTTGTATATATTGCATATTCATTTGATTATGTTTTATTATGTGGACAAAATAAAGAAACCTTGAACCTTTATAACGAGGATCCACTGTACAGTCTAAGCTCTGAGACTAAACAAAGACCTAGACCATCTGTCTATAAATCATTACTCCGCCATAGTCATGGTTAATCACCCAATTCTCTGTTAATGAGTCCAAAACCAGCATCAGTTCCCACCAATCAATTAATATAATATGATTCATCTACCAGTCTCATTCATTAGCAATGCAGGAGACTGGTGAGAATTCTCTCACTGAACAAGGTTACTGCCGATAATATTGTTAGAGCATGTAATTAAAAGCTTATAAATGGTTTTGACTAGGCCAACAAATTAGTCATCTAATTTCTCATGTTTGGATGATGAATATCAAGATATTAACAAAGGATTTGTAATATTGTATCTCTGGTGGTATATCAAACAAATTATGAGGCAAAAATGATTTTACATTCAGGCCAGGGATTTAAATTATCATGTACAGCTGTGTATATGCATAAATTTTTACAAAATACCATGGAGGCCAATAGTTTTGGCTTGGAGTTCCTTTCAGGTATTCACTTTGTGATTCATTTATAAATCAAAATATAAAAATAACTCATATTCAACAAGTTCCATTCCTTTGTTTTTCATTGCAAGTTTAATAAACTGACAAAACTGCAGAGGCTTTATGCACCACACAATTGGTGAAAATCTGTAAAGATATTTGCCTCAAGCCAATTTCTCTCATGAAACATTTACTAATTTTTTTATTTAGCTTCGAAATCTCAATTTGTAAAAGATGAATATTTGAGAAAATTCAGGCAAACTAAGAAATATGAAAAACAATCAAATGTGCTTGCTCTTTATGTAATGTGTGCATAATGAGAAAATTATGAGTTTCATAGGAAACAACTTTTAATTCTGAAAAGTCTTTCTGAGTTCTCTGAACTATGCTTTCAAATATTATAATTTTTTTGCAAAGGTTATCATCAATAGTACTTGCGATCTGTCATCAAGATTTAATTGTATTCCAATGTATAGGTATTAAAATGAAATTATGAATACATAACAAGGTTAATCCTTCACTTTTTGACCCCTCTCTTGTATAACTACCAGTAGAATCACTCTTTACAATTACTTTACTAATAATAACCTCAGGGCATTTAATTACATATAATATAATTTTATTTTGTGTACTTATTTCTTGCTTACAATAAGCGGCTTTCATTTCATGACCTAACAATGGACAATAGACAAAGTCCCTTGAGTCAATATTTTATTGTGCTTGTTTTATTCATTCCCAGAACAATATGTATCCTTGGCAAAAAGTACAAAGACCAAACTTAAAGAGTAATGGCAAGATACAAAAAGAATAATATTATTTAACGATGTGATGTCTGCTTGTAAAATAACCACAGTCGTATTCATACCTGTGGTAGCAAGGAGTTATACCTCATTTGTGTAAATTTATCATAATAATATTAAAAATAATAATCATACCCGTAATCATAATAAGCATCATAATAAAAGTAACATAAATAATAATGATAATAATAAGTATTTCTACTGCGTACTTAAAGATATAATACCACTCAAGGCGCTACAATGTAATATAATAATAATACTTCAGTGTTATCTTAACAAAAAACATCAAAAACATAAACATTATCCGACATGTGATATCAAGTTTCCTAGTAACTCTGGGTAAAAACGAGCTGCTTGATTCTCACTTGAAATGTAAGAAGGCAATTATACACTTGCTTGGACACTGGGTACCAGTTCAATACCTAGAAATTCTGAAAGTGTAATGACCCTTGTAATTGAATTTCTCATTTATTTCACTCTTTACCGCTTGCATTGTCATAGTTATATAAAATGTAATCCAACCTGTCCAATCTTGACTAATCTCAGAACAAAAATGTTTTTATTACTAAAATGTCAAAATATTTGGCCGACTTCGTTAATCCTGCCTCTGAAAAGAGAGAGGTTTGCTTTCCTTTTCTAAATAATATAACATGGAAATGCTTTCTCAAAATACAGCCAGACCTGTTTTGCACTTCATAGTTCATTTCCGGGGGGCAATAGAGCGCAGTGATTAAAGCTCAACTTTCCAAAGCTGGGATACAGGAATTGTCTATTTACAATGGATACTGGGGGTGTCATAATTGATGTAGGTCTATCTGTCCGTGACCATGAGAGAAAGAAGGGAGGTGGGTTGCGGTTGTAACTGACATCCCTGGAATATTTGTGGAACACTGCAAAAACAACTTCACTCGGCCTCATTAGAGCCGTTTTGATGGCACTGACTGACTGAAAATGAAAATGTAAGCCTACATGTGAATGAGAGAGAGAGAAAGAGATAGAGAGAGAGATATCTCCATGCACCCTACCTGTATCATCTTGTTGATTATGTAATTTCTTAAAGCAGAACTAATCAATTATAGTCTTAATTAATCAGATTGCTAAAAATAAAATAAGAAGAATTTTATGCATTTGATGGCACCTGCAACTCCAATGATACGATATCTTTGAAATACAGAATTACAGAATTACAGATGTTGTTACTTTTCCTTGAATTTGTTTATATTTTTATGAACCATGCAGTTAGCTAGATGCTGCTGAACCATACACAGCTTGCATGGGTACCATCAAATCTTTTCATCTGACCAAAAATAAACATATTTTCTATTTATACTAAAGATGGCGTCACAAGCGGGCTTTACTGTTTATTGTACATCAATTTGAATATTGACTTTTAAGTTTATGATTGCTAATTTAATGAAGGAAAAGAGAATATTGTGAGCATCATCATCATCATCATCATCATCATCATCATCATCATCATTATCAATACCATCATAATTATCATCATCATAACCAATACCATCATCTTCATCATTACATTATCATCATCATCATCATCATCATAAATACCATCATCATAATCATAATCATCATCATCATCACCATCATCATTATTATCAGATTCCGATCATTATTATCATCAATAATTCATCATCAATTCATCATCATTATCATTATAATCATCATTATTATTATCATCATCATCAATACCATCATTATTATCAGCTTCATCATCATGACCAATACCATCATTATCATCATCATCAATACCATCATCATCATCATCAGATTCATCATCATCATCATCACAATCATCAATACGAGTACTGAAATGAAATTGACAGATATGAATGAATGGATGAATAAAAATGGAATACTATGAATACAATGACCCTTACAAACTTTTTTAAATGCACAGCTGACCCTAACAGTAATAATTTTCAACCACCTACCTGCATAAAATCCTCCGTTAACATGCGACCAACAGCCTTGTACCTGCTAACAACTATCTCTAATATGAAACTGATATCATATCTTGATATCTTGCTGGTATGTAAGGAAATGCATTAATGTTCTTGTCAATAACTAGCAGACATAAACACATTCAAGGTACATGTATGCCTAAGTGCCTATAATTATGCTGAGACTCGATGTTCTATATTTAATGTTCTACAATGAAACAAGTACACCTTTAGTGTGTTTTTACACATGCTGCAGTAAAAATCTAATAAATCTATTTTGACTGCTTTGACCTTATTCTCAAAATAATACAATTCAGTGCATAAAAATAAAGCTGCAGGTAACATGTGATACAAACTCACGTTGGTAGCACAGCTTTACATCGTCTAATGAGAACAAAAAGGGTTCAACTCCACTGGGGGATTTAGGGGGAGGGACACATCTGACCCATGCCTCCCCCTCCCCTAGATGTACCCCCTTTTTCTGCTTGTGATCAGAAGATTCTTGGGGAGAAAAAGACCCTCCCAAAATCTAATGTGCCCTTCTGTTACAAAATTGTGGATCAATACCTACATATCTTATAATTTAACATGAAATTAATCCCCTTCTGGCTCTCAACAAAGGATACTATATACCATGGCATGCACATAGGATGGATTAAAGAAATAGTAAAATGAAAGAATGGAACTCTAGAGAGAGAGAGAGAGAGAGAGAGAGAGAGAGAGAGAGTGAGTGAGAGAGATGGGAGGGGTGTAAAAAGAACACATGTTAAACCGAAGTGAAACATGAAACAATACGACTATTAATGGTGCAGCACCTCCCAAGTAAAGTGTACCAATACAAAACTGTCTCATCCCATTCAAAACATCAGTACAGCTCCGACACGAGGCAAGCAAATCTACTTCGTCATGATCTTGTGGGGGAAGCGACTTTGAACCGGCTCAGGCTCAAGCGCGTAGCCAGGATTTCATTTTAGGGGGGGCGGTAGTGAGCACGCAAAGCGTGCGAATCACTTAAAGAGCGCGCGTAGCGCGCTCCCTAGGGGGGTGGGTGAAGGGAGGGGGGAGTTTCCCCCCTCCCGCGCGAAGCGCGGAAGCTTTGAAAGAAGACGATTCTTGTACCTTTCTCGACTCATAATCCTTGTCTGAATTCAGTCCGCTCCTCATGCGCATAGCGCGGAAGCTTTGACGTATTATTAGACAAAGAAGATGATTCGTTGTACCTTTCTACCCTTAATCAATTCAGTTTCCTCCCCTCCCGCGCAAAGCGCGGAAACTTTGAAGTTTCATTAAATTATTAGAGAAAGAAGACGACTCGAAGTACCGTTCTCGATTCTTAATCCTTGTCTGAATTCAGTCCCCCCTCCCCCATCCTCCTGCGCGAAGCTTTTACGTATTATTAGACAAAGAAGACGATTCGTCAGTGTACCTTTCCCGACCTTTAATCCTTATCTGTATTCAGTCCCCCTCTTTCGAAGCGCGGAAGCTTTGACGTTTCATTAAATTATTAGAGAAAGAAGACGATTCGTTGTTCCGTTCTCGACTCTTAATCCTTAATTTGAACTCAATTCCCCCTTTACGCGCGAAGCGCGGAAGCTTAGACGTTTTATCAAATTATTAGAGAAAGAAGACGATTCGTTGTACCGTTCTCGACTCCTTTTCCCTTTTTCTTTCTACGTTCTCTTCCTTTCTTTTCTTCTCTTTCTCTCTCTTTTTTTTTTGGGCCGGCGTTTTGGGGGGGGCGACCGCCCCCACCGCCCCCCCCTGGCTACGCGCCTGCTCAGGCTTGGTGGGACTTCATTAATAATGATCATGCACTCGATCAGGCAGACCGAGCATCCAATCAGAAAACGATCGGTCTGCCGCACATGGATGGGCATGAGAGGGCCAACGAGGGGGTACTCCAAAGTCGCATCCATTTCATATTTTTCTCGTCTTCAATTTCATTTTGATTTTTGTTTCTGTCATGGGTCAGTTTCTAATAGGGAACGCAGGAAGAAGCATCAGGATTGTCTTAATTGGGAACAGGCCATGGTGAAGATTACCAAGGTTCTTTGATTAAGTTGGACTTAGTCGGATGAAATGTCCATTTTTAGATTGATTGTATATATCCTGTAGACCCATGGCTAATTAGTGGTTTTCAATAAAGCATAACCGTTAGAAGATTATATGGGGTAAAATGAATAGATTTGAATCAAGCTATGTATGTAAGATGAGATGGGGGCAGTTGGCAACAGTTCCCTTGTTCTCTCTGTCCAGCTCTTCACTCCTTTCTCTGTCATCCTCTTTTTCTTTCTCCATCTACTCCTCGCACTATCATTATTCATCTTTCTCTACCACCCTTTCTCTTACTACCTCTCTAACTCTTTCTTTCTTCCTCCTCTCTCCTTCTCTTCCTGATTCCCTCCCACCGTAGTAGGTCCATGCTCCCTCCCCTCCCTCCCCTCTCTCTCTCTCTCTCTCTCTCTCTCTCCTCCTCCTCCTTTCTCTCTCCTGTCTTTCTCTCTCTCTCTTTCTCCCCCAATCCCCTCCCCCTTTCCCTCTCTCCTCCCCTCTTGCCCCTCTGACTCCTCTATCTTTCTCCCATTTCAAAGCCTAGAGGTGAAGTAAATATGAAATTATGAATACTAAAAACTCTTAATATAGAGTACCAGACCCATATTTTTAATAATATGATGAGCCTCAAAACACCAGCAATAAATTTGGAGAAAGTTAGCCTCAAAATGCTAGAAAAGGAAATGGAGAAAGCAGATGTACTATTAATTGTAAAATATGGGGATTTAATTGTAAAATATGGGGATTTAATAGTGCATTTAAGACCATCAATCATCTTTTAAGCACATCTTGATGAAGACTGAGGTAATGAGCGGGTTAAAGTGATAGTATTTATGGATATCCGTCACATGACACTCCTATTGCTTGCTAGGTGAGTCCCATAACATTAGGCGTGCCAGGTCACAGCTAGGAAAGCGTGAGAACATGGACTCAAACTGTGCAAACTTTCGCATGTGATCTGAGGTAGTAGTGAGTGGCATTCGTTCCATTTTATTGGGATAGGGGATGTGACTTTCCACATTACCAGTTCTAGGCTGATTAGATGCCATTACCTCATAATCAGCGAAGGAGTGGGTTGAAATATTCAAATAAGTGAATTGAAACAATAAAATGTTGTGGCATTATTTATTTTACATCAATTCCCCTGCATTTCTTTTTTTCAGGGAGGAAAAAATAACAATCCCATATCAAAATCCCCAAATGCACCTTTCTCTACCTCTATTCAAATGTCATAGTCATTACCAACACCATTACCATCAACATCATCATCATCATCATCGTCATCATCATTATCATCCTCATCATCATCCTCATCATCCTCATCACCATCATCACCATCACCACCATCACCGTCACCACCACTTCTGTGATTTTTATGCCTATATGTGACATCTTGTTCCTTCAAGAGTGCAAAAAGGGGGTTAAGAAATGCCACACTCATCCCCTTCCACCCCTTACTACCACCTCCACCACCAATTTGAGCCAACCAGGCCAGTTATTTCACTTGGCTTGTCATGTAAGGCGATGCCTAGATTCTCATGAGGGGCTGGATGTATGGATTCCGCTGGAGGGGTGTTAGCTGAACCCAAGAGCGCACCCCTGCTGGGATGTAACTCAATTTGTTATGGAATGCTACAATTGTTGGCATCAGTCAATGGAGCTATGATTTCATATTTACAGCCCAGCGTACCCTGTTCTCACTAGCCCCAAGCATGATCAGGAAGAGGGGGTTAGAGCAGAATCCTCTATGGCAAATATATTGGTAGCCTATTCTGGTGAAATACAGACAGACTTGTATTTAAACTCACATATATTCATTACCTTCAAGGAACAGTGTCTGTGCTTTTGCTTTAGAGTTCATTTAAAATATTGCTTGAAATTGAGGCATGGATGCTATAAACATAACATTTAAATTACTTGAAAGCCTATAAATAAATAATTATTATATGAAACATATAATTCAACCCAATCGACATGGGATAGATCACATCATTTATTAGGTCAACTCTGTCCTGTATTTGTCTTAATTTTAAATATTGAAAAAAAACATATATATCAAGCATATCATAAGGAGAAACAAATCATAAACTATCTTAGGATAAAGGGTATCTATATTTCCTTTTTTTTTTAAAGATCACAAAGCTCTTTATGTTTTATCACTATTAAATATTTTCTTGACACTGTTTGGTTTGCCCCTAACCCTAAATTGCATCATATCTTATAAAAACACCACCATTCACAGAGGAGGATGACAATTAGTCTAATACTTGATACATAAGGGTCTAATGAGAACAGAGTGATAGGGTGAATGTGAAGTGTGTCAAGCTTAGCCTCTTCCCTGCTTTGATAGATCAATCATTATCATTCTGAGGCCAGAAAGAGGATACTTTCACTTTTTTTGTTTTATCAAGAGTCTTGTTTGACATTCTCCTACAAGCTCTCATCACATTCTCACAGCTATGATCCATTTAGAGGTATGGATGATAGGGGGTGGGGAGCGCCCCTCTGGATGAAACAAGGGGGTGAGAGGGTAACAGGAGAAAAGGGCGTGGCTGTTGAGCAGGTAAAGAAAATTATGTCGAAGGGCCCCTCAAGTCATGGGTGACATACCACTCCTACGAGCTCTCATTACATTCTAACAGTTGTGATCCATTTAGAGGTATGGATGATATGGGTAGCACCCCTCTGGATGAAACAAGGGGGTGAGAGGGTAACAGGGAAAAGGCGTGGCTGTTGAGGAGCAGGTACAAATAATCATGTCGAAGGGCCCCCTCGAGTCATGGGTGACATACCACTCCTACGAGCTCTCATTACATTCTAACAGTTATGATTCATTAATAGAGGAATGGAGGGTAGTGGAAGCTCCCCCCTCTGGATGAAACGAGGGGGTGAGAAAGTAACAGGGGGAAGGCGTGGCTGTTGATGATCAGGTAAAACAAATTCTGTTGAAGTGCCCCTCCAAGTCATGGGTGACATACCACTCCTACAAGCTCTCATCACATTCTCACAGCTATGATCCATTTAGAAGAATGGATGATAGGGGAGTGAGCCCCCTCTGGATGAAACAAGGGGGTGAGAGGGTAACAGGGGAAAAGGGCGTGGCTGTTGAGGAGCTGATAACATTATGTCAAAGGGCCCCTCCAAGTCTTGGGTGACATACTACTCCTACAAGCTCTCATTACATTCTAACAGTTGTGATCCATTTAGAGGATTGGAGGATACAGAGAGCCCCCCCCCCCCCCCCCCCCACTTTGGATGAAACGAGGAGGTGTGGGGGTAACATGGGAAAAGGCGTGGCATTCGTGGTGAATGAAAGGATCCCCCTTATTTCATTTAACATTCTATACTAGCACTTATCACAATCTAACAGCTATATGTTCCATTTTGAGGAATGGGTGATGCTTTATCAGAAGTAAGAAACTGGAATAAATAATAGGTTTGTACAATTTGCTAATTCAATCAATAATGCACTAAAGATGACAATCAATCCGGAATTTAACAGAAAATTGTGAAATACATGTATGAACTCTTAAAATCAACTCTTCAATTTGAGTAATTTTTTTCTTCAATCTTACTTTCATTTTCAGAAATGAAAGGAGTTAGGCCTCGAGATAGGTGGGCCACATCGCAAAAAAGGAAAGTGGAATTTTCGCCCCAAACTTTCTGGAAAATAGATCAAAAGGACCATTTTCCCACGATTTTGTTGGCTTTACTAGGCCATATCTCCATAGCTGCCACGGCTGGAAGCAGTGCTGGAATTGAGCTCATTGCAGGAATCTACAAGGTGTGCGGATGTACACCCAAATCAAATATTTTTGTTTATTATATTTACAAAAAATAAGGTATGGTTATCACAGCTGGTGTAAACATTGAGGGGTATGGTGTCCAGCAAATACTTGGATTGAAACCAATTTTTTAAAAGTGAAAATTGATCAGAATAAACTGCTATAAAAGAAAAGTATGAAGATACACCAACAACATGGTGGCCTTTTCTTCAACAGAAGAAGAAGAAAAAGACATTTACCTGATTCCTCAAGGACTAAAAGCTTTTCTAGCTTACAAATTTCAAGTAAACACCTATATTTCTTTAATAACTGAAGAAATTCACTTTGAGAAGTTAAAAGGAATAAAATTATATTAGCAATCAGTAATATTACTTTAAATTTTCAAAGAATTATATTTTTCTTTTAAGTTGAAAGTTAATGCAAAATGCTTGGTGGTTTTATATTTTAAGATAATTTATTCCTTAATTGTTATGAATTCATACTTGCACCACACATACTTTGATTTCATAAGGTAAAGAATATTTCAAATAAAAGTGACAAAATGAAAATTAAAGAGATGATTGGTACTACAAATTAAATCAAAGAGTAGCAACAAATACAAAATAAAAATCTCAACATTTTTACTACTTAATCTATGAGCGATGTTTCGTAACTCCTTCAGGGGTTTTTATCTTCAAACCTTACACCATGAAGTACTTATGTGAATTGAAAAGATTAGCAGTCAAGGTAACACTAAACAATAAAACAATGGAATAAAAGCCTTTCCAGGTCTTTAACATGTACTTAAGTACCTGTTATCAGTTCCAAATCCAGATCAAGTATATACTATGTCCACACTAGACCTGGCACACTAACACCAGGTACCTTGGTCTAGAGTCAACTAGGCCAGGCCTAGGTTCTGGTCTAAGACTTGGGTCCTAGGTCCTGGTAAAATATACTTCGTAAAATGTTAAATAATTAGCTTCACTCTTTTTAGTTTGGTAATGTAAATGTAAGAAGTGTGTAATTATAGGATTGTAACATATTATGCAATCTTTTCCTAAGTAAAAACAGACAATTTTACTTACTTTGTCATTTATACCATAAGATAAGGAAGCCTTTTTCATAGTAGAATTTCATGGATGTTTGTGATACATGAATATACTGACTCAGCAAATCGTTAGTGGAATTATTATTTTAAATCTGAGTTCAGTAGCCTGATAGAGGCTTGCATGTGAACATAGCTATTCAAATTACAGGGAAGACTGATAACGAAGATAAGTATTCAAATATTTAAGGAACCACAGCGAGGTCTTTTAAGTGGTTCATCTTTTTATTGAGGGGTAATTAGGAAAGAGGCTATAACATGTTGACCTGTGATTACATAACTAGTGATCTTTAAACTATTAGCAACTCCCTAGAATTAAGGTTTCCTCAATCCAACTTCAATTCCAAGATTTACAAGCATGAGAGATACCGGTAAGCAACCGGTTATCTCTATTTAACAGAAGTCTCACAGAAGAAGTTTTGTACTCCTGAAGCCACAAATATTGCTCATGTAATTTATCTTCCAAAATAACACAAAATGATTAACAAAACGATGTACAAAACATTAAAAGTTTGTATTTCAGATTCAGAATTTCAAAATGGCCAGAAGTTTCAATGCAGCACATAAGTAGGCTTATGCCAATTAGAGTTATTTCCTCACAATCTTAGTGACAGTTTATTTAATTTACTCATCATAAGATGTATATGATAGCTTAATGTTAGCTTTCATATAATCCATCTTGCATTCATTAGTTATTGCAATGTCAGGCAAGCTTGAAGTTCTTGAACGATTCTGTGTTTCTTCAAAAGTATTTTAAGTTCAAGGAACCATTCCCTCCACATGGGGAGCATATTTAGAGTCATTAGTTGAAAGAAACAGTTTACTGAGGAAGGTACAAAAATATTATAATTTGCAGTTGTTTTTATGGGGGGAGGATTTAGCATGGGGGTTAGTTAGATTTATTGCAAATAGAACCAATACTGATTTGTCTAGTGTCCAGTTAGACTTATACCAATTTGTCTAATCCAGTTTATTTCCTACCCAACTACTCATATGTCATTTTGTCTTTACCAAGTTTTGTTGTTGTTGTTGTTATTTACGAAGTCTATTCATTAGTTTGTCCAACTTTCATGTAATATAATTATCATTTGATCTAATCACCAGTTGGTTTTTATTTTTCATTTTTTCTCCTGCATTTCTGTCAGTGCTTTCAAAAAACTCTTGCTGCATGTTTATTGGAAAAATGATGTTAAATGAACAGACAAGTGAGCACAATTAAAAAAATATGAAATTATTGTTTTTAATCATGGAGAACATACAACTGGATTTCAAAATGTGTAATAATAAATTGGGAATTGGACAAATTGATATTGGACCAAACGGCAATGAACCCAAAGCGCTGGTGTGGGGGAGGATTTGACCTTTCAGACCACAGCACCTCAAGGGTCGTCCCGCTACCCTGGTAATCTCAGCGGGGTATCCCCCAGCCCAGGCCATTTTCAGAACTTTTCCTGCTTTTTACCCTGTGTTTACCTTGCATTGATGCCAAAAGACCCCTTTCTGCTCCAGTTAGAGTTTATTTATACTTTGCATATATATTGATCAAAAAAGAAAATGAAGGGAAAAGTAGGAATATAAAAGTTGTCAATCCGTTCCTTTTATATGGCATTTCACCTAAAGAGCAAAGACTAGGTTTACACACATGCTCAGTCAACAATTGCTCTAAAACTGAATTCCTAATATTAACCATGTACCAAACACTATACCAAACAATAATCCTAACCCTAAACTTAACCTTAACTAAAATTAAAACTAATTACCTTCTGGATCTCAACAAAAGATATGGCAGAGCACCAAAATTGAATGTGGATTAGCTAGAAATTGAATGCCTTTTGTTTGGATGGAATATCATCACATAACTCAATTCAGCTCCAGCAAACAATGAAGCAGGAAATATATTAATCGCTGAAATGGAAACTGTTGTTCTGGTCCAAATCAACAAGAATAGTCAAGTATTCTCCAACGAGCCGTTTCCTTTACCAACTAATTCATTTTATGTACACCCTCTCTGTATTGTTTATCTGATATATAATCTACACATAATCAGTCGTTTCCACCTCAGTCATAACAACTCTATATAAGACCTGATAAAGAAGGACCTGGGATATTACGCTCTGCGATGACCGATTAGCAAAATCCTTCTAATTAGACCATAAGAGGTTTCATGATTTTTTCTTAGCCATCTAATCCTCATCCTGCCCTATATCTGTTAGAACGATAATATAGATCAAAGAAAACCATTGTTAGAGAATAATACTGGATAAGCCACAACAAAAACAAAACCCCCAATTTATCAAATGTACAATTAATAAATGCTAAATTACCATAACTATAGACCTAATACCTGCAGCCACCTACAGCAAATAAGAAACTTTTCAAAGAAAAATTAGGAGTTTAATATAATTCATATGCATTAGAAAAAAAGTTTTCAGGGGGGAAAAAGCTGAAGAATTGAGTAAATTTTAGATTATTATGTAAATACCAAAATATAGGAATTACTCTTCCATGATAATGAAGGGTGGACAGTGTGGCATTGGGATGGACCTAACAAGATGCACATGAGGGGCTTCATTAAAATGAAATCAACTCCATAATGAACCATAAAATGAAATGAAAAATATTGAATGGCTTCCTTTTGTGAAGTATAACAATTACAATAATATCCCTTGATTCCTCTTCAAGGACATTGGAATACAACTTCTTCTTTATTCATTTTGTCAACAACTATAGTACAGTAACAATCCAGTATTTAAGGGATTACAGTTTAAATAATATCTCAGAAAGATATTATATTATATTCAAAATTCACTCTAAAAGATGATAGGGCTGCAAGCTTGTAAGGGTGGCCAAAATGGTGTGGAATTCATGATTTTATGGTTATTTCAAGGTACAGGATAACAGAATATTATGATTCTAATCCATGTGAAAAACTATTTGTCCCCTATAAAAATGCTGATTATGTTTCTAAAAAATCTCAGGAATGCATTCTTGGCCAACCGACCAACCGAACAATTACAACCGATTTTGAGGACCCTGTCAAAAGGTAACTTTGAAATTGAAGACAGTGGATTGAAGGGAGTCTAAAATGATAGATGGCTTGTGTGAATGGACAAGAGAGCCAACCGTAAACAGAATTCTTAGCCTGGTATGTTTGAGGACCCAGCCCATCTTATGGTCCTCTGTATCCATGGTAACGATACCCATAAACCTTAGAAATACTACGACCAACTGCCATGATAATATATCAATCTTAGAGAGTGATATATATTTTTTGGACAGATAAAAAGTGCAAAACAATCATATTGTCTATTCAGATGTAGATGGGTTTAACTCTTTGAAGCAGTTCATAAGTTAATACCCATCTGGTTCCAAACAGATAATATCAAGACACACCCATCCCCGGCCGTTTTACAGAAGTGCATTGAACTATGGCATATAACTAGACACACAGAAGGAGATATGGTTAGAAAATTATGAATAACTGGACCTTGAAAATGTAAACAAGTCTAAAATGTTTATTATGATCCAAGTGACAAAGCTTGTACAGGTGCATAGGGCTTTCCAGTAAACAAACATGTACATTGAAATTCAGAAGACAATATAAAACATTCACAAAACAAGGTATTTACCCCTATTTTTGTTTTAATAAATCTTCATTAAAACATTTTCATGGTGGTCTTTCTTTTCTATGATCCTATGCAGCTGAACATTTCAGAAGATGTTTCAAAGACTCATTTACACAAAGTTTGATCCAGACTAAGAATCAGATTTCTGAAAGTAACATATTACTGTATTCTTCTAATCAAAAATGACCAAATGAGACAAGCATTATGGCACTAAAATCCAGAAAATGTGTAAAAAAAGGGTAGTGAATTTCATCTGGACTATTTTTTAAATAAAAACTATGCCAAACAGACGTGAAATTTGATTTCACACATTTTTTACCTCAATAATGAACATGATTTGTTCATTTTGAAGAATTTGTATTTAATACAAAATATATCCTCCATTTGAAGCCAGAATGGCATATCCGTTAAGACAGATTTAACACGTTTTTGGCTCTGA
The DNA here is from genome assembly GCA_035222895.1 of Strongylocentrotus droebachiensis. Lineage (NCBI taxonomy): Eukaryota > Metazoa > Echinodermata > Echinoidea > Camarodonta > Strongylocentrotidae > Strongylocentrotus > Strongylocentrotus droebachiensis. Next base: position 116,949 of record JAVYIG010005649.1, read on the forward strand.
ACAGACAATATGAAATAAATACTATAATATATAGAAATGATAACACTAATAGTGGTTGAATTTTTCATATATCTATTTCCAAACAATTGTAAACAACATTTCACCCTGACCTGGCGACCATATGGGGAAGTCATACTACTCTGACCAAGTATTCCCAGGCCTTAATTCACTGGGACTTCACCTTTTGTTCAAAACATGAAGGTGCTGAAAAGTGGAAAGAGACTGCTAGTAGAGATCAAAATCTTTGCTTTTATTTTATTTGGGATTGAAAGGAAGGAATGTCCACTAGTTGGGTCAACCACCTAAAGAATTGGTAGTACCTTGGCTTCCCGCGACAGCAAAGTTCTTTTAAAGAAAGGAATACAAAGTTCTATTTAGTTCTGACAGATAGGTTATGAGAACAGCTCAAATTGTCTCCTTATACAAAAAAGGTAAAAATATTCTTACAGCAGGAGTGGTATTTTCTTATTTTCTAGGAGTAGGCATATCCACCTCAAAATAATTGTACTGCAGATGCTATTTCCAGGATATTCCAGCTCAATTATTGTATTCCAGCAAGGTGAGAATATAAACAAGTCTGAGAGAGAGAGAGAGAGAGAGAGAGAGAAAGAGAGAGAGAAAGAGAGAGAGAGAGAAAGAGAGAGAGAGAGAGAGAGAGAAAGAAAGTGAGAGAGAAAGAGAGAGACCCCATTCAGATGTAGAAAACTATACCACATTTTATACAAAATCTCAAGACCTATAGTCAATAAGTACTCAAACTATTTTTGTGTGTGAATATCCTAGAGCATAATATAATCAAATAGCAAAAGAGAGGCACATCAATTTGCACTTTGATCAAGAACTTGAAAAAGTATCAGGGTCTATACTCATGTGAGTGTCTTGCAGCAGTAGAAGGGCCAGTAAGAATTGTCTACAAACTATAACCATACATTCCTCTACCAAACTATTTTGTTTAATACATTTATTATTGCATGTACCTTCTGTATATGCCCCTTTCACAATTTGGTTATCATATGTCTTTCTTTATATCAATTTCGTATAAATTTCCTCCCGTGAGAATGGACTTAGAGTGTGTTTGGTAAGGCAAGGCAGGTGTTGTGGAGAAGTTTGCCGAAGGTGCCAAAGGGGGGCAAATTAGCTGCTTGAATTGCAGTGAATAGGAACCCAGACAATACTTTCAATAGGGGTATAGTGGAGAAACACAACATAACCATTGACCCTTTAGTATACCACAAAGGTCAATGGCATAGTATGGAAAATGTAGCTATTCATGCTCACACTTTCACAGGCTCCATGGTTGTTCCTTGTATTAATCAAACCCTTGATATTATTTTTTCCCATTTTCTAAAGGTTTATTCTTTTGATGAGTGTTAGTAAGGGAGGAAATATGCTGGGAAAAACTAGTTTCATTCATTCATTTTTTCCCACAAATTCCCCCCATGAATTTGGATAGCTACCGTAAAAATCTGTCGTTATTTAAACAATTTTTTTTTACAGATTACACAGAAACACTTTTCCTAGCTCTTGCACGGTCAGATCAAATATCGAATACATTTCAATGGATATTTGAAAATGTTTAAAATATCTGTATCAACCTTTTGAGACGTTTTAATCAGAATGATGTTTTCAACGATTAACCTGTATGAAAAAACAAACAAACATATTTTGGCTTTCAAAATTGCAATGGGAAGAGCTCACATATGGTTTTAGCATACATGAACTACTGTAACATCCCTCTAATTTGCTATAATGCAAAATATTCACTTAGTCCCAAGCTTTATTTGTTGACCAAAAAAACTTCTCTGTCTAGGTAATATAGGGTGCGTTCAATCGAATTTTCGAAGCTAGAATCACAAACATGAATCACAATTCAAAACGCCGTTACAAAAAGCAAGGTCACTGCGGTTTGCGTTCAAGCGATTTTTCATCAACGCTGATTCTAGCTCATTGCGAGCCAAACCACTGCGCATCACACTGCGCAGTATGGCCCAGGAACTTCGGCGCGCGCTTTCTGGAATTGTTTACGGCCGACTGTCGACTGCTGTTTTGAGCATAGATCGCAATAATAAGACAAAGATTGAGAAGGTGATAGAAGGAAGAAACAAAGAATAACATAAGGAAAGACAGAAAGACAGAAAGAGAGAGTGATAGAATGATTAAAACAAAGAATAACATAAGAGAAGGTGAAAGAAGGAAGAATCGAAGAATAACATAAGGAAAGACAGAAAGACAGAAAGAGAGAGTGATAGAATGCTTAAAGATAAACTCCAGTACTGGTAAAAAAAAGAAAATTATTTCTCACAGAATCAAACGAAACTTACACTGAATGTTCAAGATTACAAATAAATGACATGTGCCAAACAATTTTGGAAGAAAATGTATACTGGCTGAGTAATGAGCATAGAAAGACAAGGAATCAAGGTAGTACCAACCCCGACACCATGCGTGTTGTCCCATACATAGCTTTCTGTGTATGTGCTTGTTACTTTACCAAGACTCGGTCAAATTTATTATGATTTTGATGACTCCAGAACCTTGCAGTGCACACCAATACTTACATGCTACATGATCAACTGTTTCTGATCCTTTCCACACCTTTTCTTTCACAATGCAATCGCATTACCAGTACTAAAGTTTATCTTTAAAACAAAGAATTACATAAAAGGTGATAGAAGGAAAAAACAAAGCATAACATAATAATAGAAGGAAGAAACAAAGAATAACAAAAGAGAAGGTAATAGAAGGAAAAAACAAGAATAACATAAAAATAGAAGGAAGAAACAAAGAATAACATAAGGAAAGACAGAAAGAGAATGTGAAAAAAGGAAGGAACAAAGAATGACATAAGGAAGAACAGAAAGAGAAAGTGATAGAATGATTAAAACAAAGAATAACATAAGAGAAGGTGAAAGAAGGAAGAATCAAAGAATAACATAAGGAAAGATAGAAAGAGAAAGTAACAGAATGATTAAAACAAAGAATAACATAAGAGAAAGTGATAGAATTATAAAAACAAAGAATAACATAAGAGAAGATGATAGAAGGAAGAAACAAAGAATAACATAAGGAAAGACAGAAAGAGAAATTGATAGAATGCTTAAAACAAAGAATTACATAAGAAAAGGTGATAGAAGGAAAAAACAAAGAATAACATAAGTATAGAAGGAAGAAACAAAGAATAACATAAGGAAAGACAGAAAGAGCAAATGATAGAATGATAAAAACAAAGAATAACATAAGAAAAGGTGATAGAAGGAAAAAAAACAAAGAATAACATAAGAATAGAAGGAAAAAACAAGGAATAACATAACGGAACAGGCCACGATGGTATAGTGAACGCAAATTGCATGCAAAGCGGGCGCGCGGTTTTTCCCAAACCGGAAGAGGCTTCGTCATACAATCATGATTGAGAACTCCGTCCGTTCAATCGAATTTTAGCTACCGTGATTCTTTTGAATCATGATACAAAACGCATCTTTTTCAGCGTTTCATGTTTGTGTTTTCAAACACGTTTATTTTTACGACCGACGAAAAAATCGCTTGAACGCATTGCGTTTTAAACTAAACGTCTTTAGAAACCGTGATTCTAGGGTGAAAAAGTGTCGATTAAACGCACCCATAGTAAAAGTAGCAATGCAGCATTCCTTATGGGCGGAAAATAAAATATATCTACATTGAGAGATAGGAAAATGGCTGTACAGCTACAGCTGCACCATTTCAAAAATAAACATTTCTTTTTATTATGTTTCTACTCTGTTTCACTCTGTATCAGCTAGTAAACCCTGACAAAATGCGAGGGAGAACCATAAAACAGATCCTCTAAAGGTTTATTGATGCTCTGTTTAGAATAGCATAAATACCATTGGCCATGAGTCCACTATTATCTGTCTTCACTTGTAGATAGGGTCATTAATATCTGTTACTGAATGTTTATACATTGGCTTGAGGGGTAATGCTATACTCAGCCTAACCCATGAGAAAAATTTGCTTTCAATTTTTTTCAGGGCTTAAATTTTATCCAGTGTGCTGACATATTTATCTATCTTGATAGTACACAGATAAATATGCTAGGTAAAAGATCTCAAGTTTACCTTACAGGGGCACTCTCCTGGTGCTTCCTCTCTCCTCTCCCCTCTCTCACTTTCTCTTGATCCCTCTCAAATATATTTAACCATACCTTCTATCTCTCTCTCTCCTGTTTCTTCTCAAATGTATTTGATCACCCCTCTATCTCTCTCTCTCTCTCTCTTTGCCTCTTGGTCCCTCTCAAATGTATTTGACCATACCTTCTATCTATCTATCTGTCTATATCTCTCTTTCTCTCTCTCCGTATTGAGTCCTCTCAAATACATTTGACCATCCCTCTATCTTTCTCTCTTTTCTCTTCTATCCTCTCTTTCCTCCCACTCCTCTCTGCCCATTTGTTGTCTATGCTTTCTCTCTGTCTGTTTGTCTGTCTGACTGTCTGTCTGCCTCTCTCTCTCTGTCTGTCTGTCTCTCTCTTTCTCTGTCGATGTCTATCTGTCTCTCCCTCCCTCCCTCTCTCAGCCTCTTTCAACTAGTATCTGTCCACCTCTCTTTCTCCCCCTCCTCCTCTTGTTTTCTTAATTTTATCTCGTACAAATCTTCAAACAAATGTGCAACAAGGTTCAGCACATACAAATGAAATTTCTTCTTACTTTTAGACCAAGCTTCACAAACGCAGACTTATTTAGAAGAAAAGAAAGGTACCTGTATTAACATATATTTATGATTTAATTTTTACAATATTAAAGCATGAGAATATGCAAATATTAACAATCACCACCACTAACAGATTCATTTAAAAACACAATACAGGTTTGTATATAAAAATGAACAAGTTGTCACCATCTGGTTGGCAAATTTTAGTTTGCATAAAAATCCAACTTCAGATCTATTTGATAAGCAGTATAATGCCTTTTTCAATTTATCGCCTCTCAACTACATGTATATTATCAAAAGGCCTCAGAAATTTGTTGAGACATGGAAAAGGTAAAGAGCGTTTACAGTTTTAAAAATGCTAAGAAGTATAGTTATTAGCTTCTTTGCAATGAGAACATTTAACGAACTACTTTTTTTTAAAGGTAAAGACCAGTATTGGCAACGCCCCAATTTCAAAAAATGAAATGGAAGCTCTCATTACCAATCATGTGAAAGAATATGTTTTGACTAATACATGATGATAAAAAATTTGCCGGGAAACCGCCTACTAATTCATATATTTGGTAAATTTATTTCTCTCATGGTCTGGTGAGAGAGATAGGGTAGTCCCATATACATCTTTCTGTGTATAGTGCTTGTAACTTTACGAAGAATGGGCCAAATTTCTTATCATTTTGATGATTCCAGAACCTTGCAGATGCTAGATGCTAGATGATCGACCTTTTCTGATCGATTCCACAACGTTTCTTTCACAATGCAATCGCATGACCATTACTGGTCTTTACCTTTAAAGTATGTATCAAAATGATTTTGACAAAAAGTTTTATAACTCACACATTTGATTAATAAAACTTAGCATTTGATCACGATCTGCCGCAATCAGAGTTGTGGATGCTTTTCATTTAATTGCAAATATCAGAAAGCTAAATTGATTGATTAATCAATAATAACATGATTAGTCTACAATGCATTTACAAAATATATTTATTCAATTATCAATGAATGCATGATCATGTATATGCACACCTATAACAATGATAATAGCTGCTATATACTGTAGCACACATCACAAAACAAAACACTGCTCTGAAATTCCACTGGCTACCAGTAATCGAAAAAGAGCTCTCGTAAACAGAAGTTTGTTGGCTCCTCTGTTGTTTGTTTGTTTTTTACACTGATATGTACATCTAAGCACACACCATAAAACAAAATAACATTGCATTTGAATCTAAACTCTGTGTTTAAGTAATAAAGTGAGCAAATATGGTTATCTCAGAGTCAAGGAGACTGAAGGGTCAAGGAAAAGAGGTTATCTTAACTAGGTGTAAAAATATTAAAAGGAAGATTTAGTGAGAAATATGTTTATTTGAGTTGACACACATCACACTGAGAACCACAGGATGGAAAATTCATTTGTGAAGAATTGTACACCAAGGTATACCACATGATTGGTAAGACCTACACATCATCAGCATGATAATGATAACTAATTTCATCGATCTTTATGAAGGTCAGAGTTGTAAGCACATCAGTAGATACAATGAGAAAAGGCCAAAGTTTAGGGGTAAGATTTATTATTTATTCATTCATTATCTATTCATTATCACTTATAGTTTAAAGGGAAAACATAACCTAAATTTTAAAGCATAGAGAGGTGCATGTGTACCCATTTTTTCTGGAAATTTAGCGAATTATATAGGTTTATGGTTTCCCATATCTTTAAATACATTTTGGTAAATATGAATGCTATTTCTGAAGTTGCTGCAAAAAGAAAAGGAGTGGAAAGGAACAAAGAAAGGGAAATACACAATACTTCCTTTTCTGTATTTCAAGACATTTCAAATGCTGTACTGAGCTTTTTTAATAAATAAATAAATACAAAAAAGGGAAAAGATCACATTAATTTAATATAGTTTCTATCAAGAATGTTCTTATAAAAAACATTGACACCAACCAAGTATCTAAGCTATTAATAAAACAAATTTACAAGAGTACAAGAGCTCAAAAGAAAAGGAAAGCCCAGTTATATGTATAAATGTAAGTATATGTGCTTTTGATGTATACAAAAAGATAAAAGAGCCCATATCATTATACTTAAACAAATTTTCTACAAGATATACATTTATAGTTTATAAACATGCACTGCACAGCCACCAACATAATTGTTTATCTTCTGTTGTTGTTCTTTGAGATGTACTGAACTGTTTGCAAATCCCAAAATGATTCTAAATACAACTTCCAAAGTAAAATATCAGAAGAAGAAAAAAGCGGGAACAAGGTGAAAGAACATTTGGTAGTACTCAAAAAGCCATCATTTGCTTCAGATTACAAGGAATCTAAACATAGCCAAGCCAGTTGGCATATTAAAGATCTAGGATAGCATAGCTGGAATTCTACCTGTCACTTTGTACCCAAACCCTCATCCATCATACACTAAAAAACATATCACTCACTCATTACAAGAATATACAGGTTCTACCACTAGATGGCAGTATACACACTTTGCAACTGGAGTTGATCTTTTAGCAACCATGGGAATCGTTCTCGACAATAACTGTTTATGTTGGCAGATTCTACCACCAGATGGCAGTATGCACACTTTGCAACTGGAGAAGATATTTTTGCAACTGTATGAATACTTCTCGACAATAACTGTTTATGTTGGCTTGCTTGTTAGTTTGTAGTTTGTTTGATATCTTTTAAATTTAGTCTGCAAACATTCTCCTAGTTTAGGTTAGATATCTTCATGAAATTCTAGGATTGAGATATTTCTGTGTTTTTTTCATTACAGTGAACACTATCGTGCAGCCATATTGAAAGATACACTAGTCATTTTTCTTTTTCTCATTTTGCACGTTATGTGAGGTCTGACTGTTTCTACAATACCATCTTAGTAATCTTCTTGAAGGGCAATCCAACCTTTATAATATAAGTTCATGTGAATGAAAGCAGAAAAATAAGAGAAACTCACACAACGAAAAAGATCATAAAAATTACATCCATAAAATAGATATAAATATACAATGGAGATGCCATAAATGGCAACAAATACATCAGTACATGTCTGTGTATAATAACAACACTCATTAGAAAAATGAAATTAATACAACAAATGAATGCAAATGAAAAATTATTAAACAAACAAACTTCTGATTTGAAGACTCAAGAAAAAAATCATGAACAAGTATATAACAAAAATATTTCAACAAGAATAATGAACTTCAATGAACAAAATGTACACAGACAATAAATCTATAAAAACCCTGTATCTTTCAGTTTCAAAATAAAGATTACAAACAAGTATGTAGGTGAATGATGAATGTATTTACATAAAACACAAATCCATTTGAGAAGTATACATGATAAATGATGTAACAGAGAAAAGATTATTTTTAAAGGCAGTGTTTTGTGAGTTTCTTTCAGCGATGAGTCACAGTTCATCACACAAGACTTCCAAGTATGTCTGTATACAAATCTTTCATGCAGCAAAAAATCTGCTGGTTATCATCCTGTTAGGATTTGGCTCAGAGCACGGTTTATCAGAGATCAGGGAGTGAAATCACTTTGGTTAGGGAGGAGAATGGACTTTCGAGGAACTCCTCTCCTGGGGCAGATCTTTTGACATTATTGGATGGTGCGGACATTTTATGCTCCGGTGGCAATTGCTCCACTGTCAATTTCATGCAACTGAATTCTAAACTATACCTCATCACCATACACTACATGTAACCCTAAACCTAACTTAAAAGCTAACTCCAACCCTTACCCTAACCCTACATTTCAGACAAATAAAAGTCCAGAGCAACTGCACAAAGCATAATTTGGAGTACCGTGCCCAATACATTTATGTAAGACCTGTCAGCTTTACAAGCAAATCACAGAACTGATGATCTTGCCATCGAGGGTGGTTGGCAAATGGTTTGACTTTCTCTGTAAACTTTCAATACGATATTCTGGGTATGAATAGTGCTTCCCGCATTTAAAACATCTCTAAGCACTTTTCAGATATATTGTCTCTTTGGAGCCAGAAGGGTGTTAACTTGTATAATTTTACACAGAGTTAATGCCCTTCTGGCTCCAAACAGATTATATCATCAACCAAGTCATCAGACTTCCCTGAATTGTCTACACACACTGTAAGCACACTCTCCACTCCCCAGGGAGCATTCCACCATGTACCATTTTACAGACACACCAATGCTGGAAAAATGACTTTTGCTTCAACCAGGTGCCCATTTAACGCCTGGGTAGAGAGAAGCATTGGAGATAAAATGCCTTGCTTAAGAATTTTAACAGATGAATGAAATGAATAATGACAGGTGGAAGGCATGTATCAATCAATTAGCTGGCTCCTCTGCCCATCCAGGCATCCATTTAACACCTGGATGGAGAGAAGCAATGAAGATAAAATGACTTGCTGGAATGTCTGTAACATACAAATGAACAGATTACAGGTGGATGCATGCAACGATCAATTACCTGGTTCACCAGGTTCAGTACTCTGTTGATAACCTCTGCCTGGCAACAAGCTCCTCCCTTTCATCCCCTGGCCCCGCCCCCAGCTCCCCAGCCTGCTGAGTGACCGTGAGGGGCCTAGACTCTTTCTCCAGGAGTTTTGGTCCGCACAACGTGACGAGGATGGCTCCAATGGGAGCTGTGATCAGGATGCTTAAGACAGCAATGGTCAGCAGCTGAAAGGAGATTGTAACAAAGCAAATATTTTAAAGATAAAGACCAGTTATGGTAATGCGATTGCATTGTGAAAGAAACGTTGTTGAATCGATCAGAAAAGGTTGACCATCTAGCATATAAGTATTGGTGTGTACTGCAAGGTTCAGGAATCATCAAAATGATAAGAAATTTGGCCCAGTCTTGGTAAAGCTACAAGCACCGTATACAGAAAGATGTATATGGGACTACGCACACATGCGTTTTATCTATCACCGTCCAATAGATAAACTAATTTAGCAAATATATCAATTAGTAGGCGGTTTCCCGGCAATTTTTTTATCATCATGTTTTAGTCAAAACCTATTCTTTCACATGATTGGTAATAAGATCTTCCATTTCATTTTTTTGAAATTGGGGCGTTTCCAATACTGGTCTTTAACTCTAATAGTACCTTCATTCTATATTATTACTTGTTTGTTAAGTGCAATACTTATGCATTTATGACTTTTTTTTTAAAGTGTTGTAGACCTATATATATTTATGAAAGCACCTAATAAATAATATCAGTAACAATAAAGCCAAACTGTCATAAAACTTTTGTGGCCTGAAACATTTTTGACAACCCTCTTCCTGGCAGAACACCTCAAGTTCACAAATTAAAGAAATTCAGTGTTGTGATTCCATTGTTTTGTAGCATTAAAATTCACTCCATCATCTTTTTCATTCTCTTACCTGTATGCCTCTGATTCGATTTGCTTCATCTGTTTCATCCACAATGCCTTGTTTGATGACTTCATCTAGAGCTATAGGTCCCAATGCAGCCTAGATATTTCATCGAGAAAAGAGGTAGAAATGAAAGAATAAATTAAAAGGGATTGGGTATCTTTGCGTCAGATTCTATGAAAAAATCCTGGATTTAGCTCATGCTGCATTCGTAATTATAAACCTTTAGGTCAGTCAGGAATCCCATGACTTTTACAAGCTGATCTGATTCTCAAGATTATCAAGATATTTGTGATTGAAATTATAAATTTCAAAAAACAGTTTCCCCAACGGTTTTAAATACACTACAGTCTATTGGGGAATATGAGTATGGTAAAAACGGTCTCTCAAAGATTGTTTACTTTTTTGAAGCACTTCATGATCATTTTGAGCGCAATTTTTCCAGGGCTTCAACATTATAGATATATCTACTGCTGTGAGAGGCCTGGCTGTTAGGCAGGATGTGCACGTTCCGAGAGCCAAAAGCCTGGCCTCGAATATTGAAGCAGTCGATATGTCTTTTATAAACCGAATTGACACAAAAATCTACCAAGAATTCTTACCTTATCCTTTGCTTGAGTAAAAATTTGTTAAAAAATAATGATCCGACACACTGTCTGTTAATCTTCGCTGGAAAGATGGCTGAATGTTACAATCATTTGGGAATCGCAGACAAAAAGCACTGTAAGGTATCCGCGCTCACACAAAAGAAATTTTAACACGTAAACCAATGGGGATTGCAGCAAAGTTAAACTATGTTCCCAGTACCCAGGATTTTGCGGGAATCTCACTCATGACTTATTGACCATTACTGGCATTGATCTTTTCTTTACAGGAATGGCTAAACTCACGACTCCAATTTCGACCAATCAAGTGGCTAGATTTCTAAAGAGAGGTATATAATACACCATATCACAGACACTGATAACAGGTAGGGCCATGCATCTCAGATTTGTAAAACTGGAAACATTGTTTAACAATGCCTTTAAAGGAACTGAAAATCTAATGCTAAATGCATGTTTTGGGGTTCCATGACAGTATCTTAAAGACCAAGTCAAATAAGGTGTTGCGCAATTTCGAACATCAAAATCGTACCAGTTCTGGGGGGTCTTGCATTTTCCGCCAATCAGAATTGAGTATTTAAAAGTTGTGTTTGATTTTTTATAATTGCGTGTGATCACATCTTTTATGCAAGACCCCGTGTTCAAGTTGTAGCTGTTGCATACAGACTTGGGTTAGCATGTTTGTGAATGTAAACAAACAACAGGCTGGAATGATCCCAGTTGAGTGGATATGTCCACTGTGAACTGCAGATTCATATTTGAATCTAGCAAGTACTGTGATTTACAGTTAGCCCTTTGGTCACCAATTTTATTTGTTAAGGCATTATAACCAACAGTTTCTATTATTATCACTTTTAGGGTTGTTGTTATAATTATTATTTATTTATTCATTATTGTTGTTGTTATTGATATTGGTGTTGCTGCAGATGATGCTGGTGTTGTTGTTAATGTTGCTGTTGTGGTTCTTGTTGTTTCTGCTGTTGATGTCAGTGTTATCATCATCATCATCATCATCACCATCATCATCATCACCATCATCCTCACCACCACCACCATCATCACCACCATCATCATCATCACCACCACCACCATCATCATCATCATCATCACCACCATCATCATTATTAGTCTGCTGCATCCTTTTACCTGGACAGTAGCCTTTGGAAACCAGGCAAAGATCATGAAGAGCTTCTCTCTGTTGGTGAACTTTGCTCCTAGAACAGACAGCCACGTTGCTGCAATACGGATCACCAACCCGAGCACCAGGGTAGCAATCCCAAGACCTGTAAGCAAACAATGAGTAATGATAAAGATTAATTTTTATCAATGATTTATTATGGAACTGCCAGGAAAGCTTGTACAGAGATACCAGCTGGATGTTACCTAATAATAATAATAATAAAAACGTTGCTTATAAAGCGCTTACCATCGAAGTCTCTTAGCGCTATAAGCCTGAAAAGAGACCCCATACATGATACAGTGCAGTATGAAACTAGGAAAGGCCTGACAAACTAATAGGGTCTAAAACAAGCCTGATGAACTGGTATCCCTGGCATGCAGATAAGCAGACAGGGAGAAAAACACTTATTTCTTCTCTGATAAACTTGGTAATGCAGGGTCTACGCCTTCGAAGGTCACTATCGATCACCTTGGTTTCAGACGTGGCACTTCCCTGGTTAAGAGACCACTGTTCTACCACTCTCAGATCTGAGACCACTATTCTACCACTCTCAGATCTGAGACCACTATTCTACCACTCTCAGATCTGAGACCACTGTTCTACCACTCTCAGATCTAAGACCACTGTTCTACCACTCTCAGATCTGAGACCACTGTTCTACCACTCTCAGATCTGAGACCACTGTTCTACCACTCTCAGATCTGAGACCACTGTTCTACCACTCTCAGATCTGAGACCACTGTTCTACCACTCTCAGATCTGAGACCACTGTTCTACCACTCTCAGATCTGAGACCACTGTTCTACCACTCTCAGATCTGAGACCATTGTTCTACCACTCTCAGATCTGAGACCACTGTTCTACCACTCTCAGATCTGAGACCACTGTTCTACCACTCTCAGATCTGAGACCACTATTCTACCACTCTCAGATCTGAGACCACTGTTCTACCACTCTCAGATCTGAGACCACTGTTCTACCACTCTCAGATCTGAGACCACTGTTCTACCACTCTCAGATCTGAGACCAAGGGAGTGTTTCACAAAGACTAAGATCAACTTTAGTCAGACTTGAATTATGGCAGCCTGTTCATGCCACTAGTTCCTCTAACCATTCCTGGCATTGGTTTCTCAAGGGGTGTATAACTCGTGGTCACAAATCTACAGAATTTACATTTTTGTATAGTTTGTTGTCGATGGAAAAAATATTATATAAAGATCATAATTGAGAGACCAATAGTGAGAGCGTCTTAGTCTTTGTGAAACACTCCTCATGCCTTCAGTTGTATTTATCATATTTCATTGTATCATCAATGTCGTGATGGCTCAGTGGTGCATAACACACAATGAAGCTTGAGGAATATTTTTCAAGGTCATGTCTGACAAAAAGAACTGAATACCGATATTGAGTCTAGATTGCAACTCGTGAACATTTGAAATTCATGATCACACACACTCATAGAAGTCAATTCTAGGGACTTTTTAATGCCTTCAGCCAAGAAACTGTTTTAAATTGATACAGATTTGTGCCTGCAAGCTACCATAGACTTACCCACTGTTTCTCCATCTAGGTACTCCAGAGCGACCTCAGCACCGATCAGACCAAACAGGATTGGTTCAAACAGCCACCAGACAATGCCAATCAACTTTCCTACAGCAACCTATCAAGGGTCAAAGGTCAACTTCATTGTTACATCTTCTCTTTTAGTTGATTATTGTCCTTTGAATATCAATTATATCTTAGAATATCATAGATGTAACTGAATATAAATGTAAGTTTATGTACTTATTGGTGGATATTGTTAGATATTTTGTTCTTACAGTAGACTAACATCTATCATAGCAATAAATTGGGAACACAGAGAATAAAGGAGACTTATACTCTCAACTTACAGAAAAGGGACTTGTGAGTACACTACACTCTGCATGTGTTGGCTTTCGCATAAAAAAGGAAATGCACGTAACTCAAGTCCGACTTGTGCTCTGTATGGTATTTAATTTTTCTAATTTTAATACTCCTTTACCGTTAACACATAAAATGCTAAGAAAGGCATTTGGGTTTGATTTGATATATTCTAGCTGTACACAAATGATTTTAAGGTGATTGGTTGTACATTTTAATAAGAAACAATTACTATCATTATCATATGACATTCAAGCTTTTGACCGCATCTTTCTCACCTTTTCATCCTTCCATCCCAGAGCGGCCATGAAAGCTAGCGTAAGACACCCCAGAGCTCCGGCCCCTGGATAGGAAGCCGCTGTACTACCAAAGACTGCAAACAGACCACCACAAAACAGGAACACAAACCTAAGATGGGTCAAGGTTTTCTGCAAGGGAAAAGAAAAACAAATTTCATATTAAAGGTATAACCAGTTTTGGAAACGCCCCCCTCTCAAAAACCGCCTACTAATTGATATATTTGGTAAATTATCATATCGATCCGGCCTGGATAGATATCACAAATGCATTTCAACATCGAACATTTGCAAATTTTTTGCAAATTTAGGTTGAAGTATAGCCATATACACCTCTAACGGCAATAGTTAATGGATAGTTTGCACCCAAAAACCCTTGAACTGTAATTCTACCACTACCGGTCTATATCTTTAATGTTGACAATAGCAATAGTTGTGGCCTCTCATGTAGCGCTCACGTCTGTTGCGCTGTGACGCTCCTGGTGTGCCATCATTATTACCGCAACCATAGTCGAGTGGTAAAATATGTACTTCTTTAGCATATCAGGTACCCATTTTAATACACCTGGGAGGAGAGTGGCAAACATGGATAAATGTCTTGCCGCCAGACATGAGTGCCGGGCAGGGTTTTAAACTAACTGTCTACCTTGGATTGAGAGTCAAGTGAATGAACCACTATACCATAACAACTCCAGAATCATGTTTTGCATTTTCTAGTAAGATTGTTGCACTGCTTCACTGTGCCATTAACTGATCATGAAATCCTACCAAGTGTCAATTATACAATTTTCATTTATTTTTGAAGGTTTTAAGACTTGATCACATTTGCCAAGGCTCACAGCTGGGCTTTTTTCTTCAAGCATATTGCGCTTCACGCTTTTGCATGTTATCGCTCATAGGCAGGTGAGTATGCATAGGACCTTTGCTCAATGCAACCATCTTTGTGCCCCCTAAATGCCAAGGTTTACCACAGCCTAAGTGAGCTAGCCCAAATATTTTAGAGCCCCTATAAGATGAAAATACAACTTTGTATCAATGGACAGCTAAATGAACGTTGAATATAAATATACATGTAAATGAATTTTAAAATATTTTCTCTTTCAGTATTGCACAAAAGCAATTTAATCCCAATTTTCCGCACCCCTCCAACTTATGGATCAATAGGGGTCAATTTGCCGCAGTTATAGTGACAACATAACATGTGGACCCAATCAGCTCACCTAAATAGCTAAGGTGAGGAGACATGCTTAAATAATGCAAAGTCGTTGTGAATATGCATAAGCTAATGTCATCAAATCCGCGGGTAGTTTATGATCGACAACTTCTGATTTTCAAAGACACTAAAGTAGCATATAATTGATATTATTGTAATCTATGGCTCATATGCTTTCCGTTATTTCATTTTTCATTTCCGACAGGGTCTTTATTTGTATTGCTTAGTAAAGCTTGTATCTTC